>DWMR01000042.1:0-18653 GCA_018245355.1 Dalla costala
TGACTGCATGAATGCATGCAATACACGACTATGTTCTCGATTCGGTAGGTATTTAAGTATGTAGGTAGGTATTTATTTAATTTTTCATAGGCAATATCAATTGCTTTTAGCAACGTAGTGAGTAGGAATAACTGAAAACCATTCCACCACTAATCCACTTAAAACCACCCCTATCTTGTAGACATCCTAAGGAGTCGTACGAATTTGATTCATCGTTCTTCGGGTTCTTTCTTAGTACCTACACAGCAAAAGATTTTTAACCCTTTTCAGGGCTTCTCTAAGAAATTATATAATTTGTCTTCGTGGACAGTAGGTAGGACCTACCTACCTCTCAAGTTAGGCCATCACTTGCTTACCTATCTATTTTAAATAAAAAAAAGAGAGCAGTAGGTTTTTCTCTTACCACGTACAAAACATTCCATGTAATTTACGGCTCATCGGCCGATAAACAGCCCAAAAATAACAATTGATTCTTGCACTCCCAACCCTTTTAATACTTATCTATATCCAATAGGTAAATCGGGACCGTGTGACATTAAAATTTGTATCTCTTCATATAGATGTTAGACTATAAAACCCTTTTTCGTAGCATAGCACGAAACGAACGACGCAAGCCGAGTGATTTACGGCGCGATCGAGACCCTATACTAAGCTCAGAGTTTACTTTAGACATCCAAGCGAGTGATGAATACGGGAATAATTTATTTACACGGGTAAACTGTGGATCCTTTATCTCTTTGTTGGGGAGTTTCAGGTCAGATAATGTAGATAATGTGTTTCTTTAGTGACTCGTAAAGTTGGAACTGTCGCGACCGGCGTCATGGGGTTGAGAATTGATGTGTTTGCATGTTTCATTCATTTAAGGCTGCGCTAACATAGCGTTGGTCTTTTTAAAACCCCCTGAGTAACTATACCACATACGATTTAATCGTTCTCTACTTTGTTTGCATCACGGGTCGACCATGGTTCACAACGCTGGCCAAGTGCGGGTTTGCCAATTTCAGGCTCATCATCCTACACTTGGTGGTTACAGTCCAACAATCATCACGCCATTAAAGTCTCTGGTTGCAGCGGTCCCCTTTTTAACGTCTACATCTAGAAGGTACCTACCTTCAACACAATATCTACTCATCTTAGTACCTATAATATCAAAATGTTAGCATTAAAAAACAAAGAAGATAAGGATAAGAGATAAGGGAGAAGGGACGAAAGTCTTTTCGCACTTTTTTTTAGCTAAAAGTACGGGGTGAACATACCACCTTAAATATTTTAAAAAAATGTCTTGATAAACGGCTCCGATCTGAAATCAAGACAGACACGTTAGTTAGCATTTGAGCATAATACCTATAACCTACTCGGTAATTTTTAGTTTTTAGTGTCTTTTCTTGACACGTCGCGTCGCGCTTTACATTACATAATAGGATCCATATCATAATATACCTACCTATTATATCATATTCAGTTCCAAAACTAGTAATTCTCAACATAACTCGTTACCTATGTGCCTATGTGCTGATGAATCGTCTCTTTCCCTACTCATTTGATTTTTATGGCTAATGTCCGTCTCCAAACCTGGGAATAAATATCTAGGTACTCTAGTATTTTTTAAATCACTGAAAGACCAATTTGAGATGTTTAAAAAATACCTGATTATTTTTGTAAATTAAAAAAGTTTTTAATGCAACAAAATTTAGATGACGTCTGGATTTTGAATCCGTTTTAATCGATGTAGAAAAATAAAATAATTTTTTTAGTGGTGACTTTATCTACCGTAACTAATCAATATTACGTAACTTTTGACTCTTGCAATACCTAATAGGCGATAACTTTATCGAATTTCAAATGCGTCCATAATTTCTTTTGAATAACCAACCTGTGACCCGTTTGTTTATTCTTTTTTGCTGCTTCTTTTTTTGATCTACTTATGTCACCCAATGCTGGATGAAGGTCTCTTCAATTGCACTCCATCTATTACGATTTTGTGCCACTCTTGTCCATTCCCTCCCTGCCACCTTCCCCAAGTCATCGTTTCACTTACACGCCTGCTTACTCTTCTCTACCTTCACTTCATGATAGCTGCTTTCCCCTTAGATAGTTCCCCGTTTGACATAAGGCTTAAAGTTCAATCGCAATTGGCCCCGTATATAATACCTACATCCCGCTGTTCTGTGCAGTCAGGCCACGGAGAACTCCAGAGGTCTCTACATAAGGTAGAGTTTTAAAAAGTGGTAAGGTTCACGTAAATTTAAAACTATAGACATGATCTGATTTAAGGTTTCATTTGCAAGAGCATTTGCAAGATTTTTCAAGAGTTTGCTCTCTTTCAGTCCTCTACGACTTCCACCAATTCTACTGCTACCATAGCCGCAGTGCTTTTTTTATATTATGAGAATAGCCACTGATCATGCAGTCCCACCATCTTCTGCCGCCCATGGGCATCTGGAACAATCTTTGAATAGGACTGTACAAGGGGCTATTAGGTACCTACGTAGTTAGTTCTGTTTCTAAGAATTTTAGTTGCTTGCTTACGAAAACAACAACCTCTGACAACGACGCAGACGAAATAGCGGGCAAAATCCTAGTTATAATACCTTCGATAAATTAGACTGGACACCAGAAAAGCAAGAGCTGCCCGAGTTATTTGAAAGCCGCGTGATGAAGCAAGTGAGCATAGACTGTGCCGCTATGCCGTTTACCTAACTATACCTAACAAGGGGTGAAGTACATAGTTCAGATCCAACTTACGTACATAACATACATAGGCTACAGCCTGGAGTTGGAAGAGCGCGCGCCGCGTTCACACGAAGCGGGCCGACGCGACGGTTGATTTATGCGCGGTGGCGTGACGGCGCGGGCGCGGCAGGTACGCGGCTTTATAGCGGAACTTTAATTTACGACCGCTCTAAATTACGTGGATTTACTGCACGCCTTTATTGGCTCCGTTGGCTCCGTTGGCTTCGTTGGCTCGCCCGACGCCCCGCCGCTCCCCGCCATTCGCCCCCACTCGGCTCGGCCTGCCCTCGCCGGCCGGAACCTCGCCTGCATTGGCTGGAAATGCATACGTAATGAGCGGCTGAAACAAACTCAATTTAAATCCCATTTTTCCTTTAGCTTGCATGTGGCAGGCATTTCAAATTACCAATCTAGATAGGAGGGATGAGAATAGCTAAATAGGGACAAAAACAAACGGCAATTACGACTCATAAACAGGCTTTTAAATTATAGCTTTAATTTATTGGATTCTAGGCTTTAATAAAATTGACGTTCCCAACTCAGAGCTCTAGCTGATGATCAATAATTCGTCATTTAAACATTGATTGGTTGATTTTCCCCACTGCTCCGCCTGCGTAAAATTACTTTTTACTTAGAAATTTTCATCCCCAATAGTTAGGGGATCGTTTTTGTAAAAAATAATGCACGAGTAGGTAGGTATGTTGTCATTTTTCAGGTTCCAAGCTTTCTCCGTTTGATGGGTGCACAAACAGACAAAATTTCTAAAAATTGTGTGTAGTAGAAGACGTAGAAGTGTATTTTGCTACTTGCTCTAATCCATTGTTTACTGATTGATATGTTCAATGTAGGTACTAGGTACCTACCTACCTACAAGACAGATAGGTACGATACAAAATTATATTATGTAGCTAGGTACCTACTTCAAGCTGCTTGGATATCAAATATAAATGAAGACAACGACATTACCTACCGACCAATGGAATGGAAGGACAGAAAGAAATGTAAATAGGTAGGTACTTACTAAAATATTTCTGTTTATCTTTTCCAATTTGATGGAGGTACCTAATCTAATCACGTACTAATCTAATTAGTAATTATAAACTAGCTAAAATTTAAAAAGATAAAAGTAATAATTTTATTATCTAATCTGTGGTAGTAGGCAGGTAGTAGATACCTTTTTAAAAAATCTTTCACCGCATCCAAAATAAGTAGTAGGTACCTAGGAAGATATCCCCTTATGATTCACGCATACCTATCCCGGTTATTACGCAAACATAGAGGGACTTTTTATCCCGGTGCAGGAATGTCTCAAGTACCCGTGAAAACTTCTCCCGACAAGGCCACGTCATATCCGGCATTATCTACCTAAAGAGAAAGCGGATGCTGACGCCGGCGACTTCAAAGCATAAAATAAAACCCTTTGTCGGCGAACCGTCTTAATTGCACTTGCAAAACTAAATGTTTATTGCCCCCAATGGACCTAAGATGTCGGCGAAAACTGCAATAAAACTTTTTAATTTTTAAAACAATTGCTAATTAATTTGCACGTCAATTTACCTACACTTATGTATTAAGGAGTCCGAATGATGGCATTGTTTTTTGCGAAATAGCACTTGACTTACACATTCGCTCATTTCAAAAACAACAATTAGCAAGCCCTGATAAAGATTTCTAACTTTAATGGGTTGAAGCCCTCGTTGAAGAGTTGCAGAATGGGTTGAAAAAAAAACAAAATTTATGCAATTCCAGCTAAGCACTGGTAATAGCTAACCAAGGGTATAGGTAAAGTCGTGGTGAACGGTTACTTAATCTGTGATTCTACCTGAATATTACTCTACCTGTAGCTGTAGGTAGTGTTTCATCCAATAGTGTACCTCTACCTACTACCTCTCTTCAGTCGTTCACTCTTGACAGAGTGCTCGTATCTACTCACTTACTGTTTATTGTGATTATGGTGGTGGTAAGCTGCTCATCGCTGCTTTCCTTGGAGGCAGCTCTAGCAATACTTTTCCATTGTTTCTGTTGTGGTCATATTTTTGATGGTGTCTGTCCAGCGTGAGTGATCTGCCTCCACTTGACCTTGCATACTTACCTACATAATATAATAACATAATCGATTTTTTAATCAGTAGAACAAAAACCTAGCCTGGTATCTATCAAACGGTCAAATAATAAATCAATCAGTCACTATCGGAAAATATAATGTCACCATAAAGTCTCGTAGGTACCTTCTGAAAGCCTTATTCTGTAAGAGCATGCCCTGCCATGCCGGTAGATTAGGTGTTCCCTTTGAAGTTTTATTCTGTGATATGTGCCTCTGTTGAAGACTGTTGTTATATAGGTATCTAAAAACTCGATTCCTGCGAGTCCTGAGAACTGTTTAATGGATCTATTACCCATAGCCCGGCTCTTAACTTCTAATCTAAGCCTATTAAATATCACGAAGCAGACTCCGATTTCTTTGAATGCATTTCCAAGTAACCGATCCGATATAATTGTAAAAAATAAAACTCAGGACGGACAACAAACACGTTTTACCTAAGCATAATTTGCATTTGAAATGAAGCGGTGTCCTATTTATGTAGAATAGTTCAACAGGAATGTAACTTTACGCACTGTACATAGAGTTGAATATTGGCTGGTTTGATGCGGTAGAAATGCCTCTTTTGGATTGGAAATAAGTTTTATAGCGTTAGCGGCTGGGTAGTAATTGGAAGCGAGGATGCGCGGGCGCAGTAAAGCGGCAATTGACCAGAAAATAACGAGCCATCGTCCTGAGCTCTATATGTACCCCGCATATGCCTTCTATTTACAGCTGCTGTGCGCTGAGCGCTGAGTAGTTTATTGTTCTTAAATATTTACTTTTGAATTATAAACTAAGTGGCCTAAAACCACACTTATCTACTATTCGCAATACTATAAAATGGCTTACTGAACAATATTGAAAACAAATAGCTACGTTCAAACATAGCCTCTAACACCTTGCATACATTGCCATGCCATGCCGTAGTGAAATTAGAAAAATCTACGAAAAATTCTTAAACTAGATTACCTATACATAATGTACTACTTGCAATTTATTTCAGAACGTATAGCTATAAAATAGGTTGTATTATATTATAGCTATAATAATTATATACTATCTTGGCGTATAAAAAAAAACTTCCTAGGTTGCATCCGCAGTGCACCATAGGATTGCCGTCTGTTCTTGTCTCATATAGATATACTTAGATACCTACCTAATACGCAAGGAATTTAGTTGCAAAAATGTAGACCACTTTTAATTGTAAATAGGTACTAGATAGGTATCTATTAACTTATTCAACAATAAACCCATAAACAAGCATTAGTTTGATCAATAGCGTCGTAACTGTAAGAAATGTTTGTTGAATTTAAACTTCATGAAACTCGAGAAAATCAATTATTAAAAAACAAATGTGTAGTAAGGTCGAGTCCAAAAACACCAGATAAAAAAACCAAGCTCTATTCTAGTGGAGATTTTAGGTGGAGCGAGACAGGCGGAAAGCATTGTTTGTTGGTGTTCTTGAAGTGAACATTTATTTTAATTTCGTAATGTGTGTGCTTTGTGTGTGTCAAGTTTTAAGTTTTGTTAGTCCATGGCTACGATAACTTTTAAAATTGACGTTCTCAAAATAATAAGTAGTAGAATTTAGAGCTAGTTTTTTTTCTTTTCAGTTAATAATCGTCTTGGCAGTCGGGCTTTTTGTTTCTTTTATAATTACCTATTTAATTTATTTTTAAATCACCTAGTGCACGTATAGGTGTACCTGTACCTAGTTCAGTCATTCCCGCAAAGATTTACGCAAACTACAGCACAAGCAAAGCTGCGGGGATATCTTATGTAACAGTCAAAGTAACTAATTAGCCATTATTTTTAATTGATGCCGAGTAACTAATTACATATAAGGATAGTTATTGTTATTAGTTATTATTGTTTAAGTTGCATCGGGCGCTTCGCCAACTACAGCCGCAGCAAGAAATTGCCACTAACATAATTTATGTAGGTACCTATCTCAAAATGTATATAATAATTTACATTCTAGAATACTGGGAACACTAACATTTGATCAACGTCTGTAGATATAATGCGATAGGTAGCTATAGATGAACCGGCTGCGTAAATGTCTCCGTATTAACGCCTATTAGAAGTAAATAAACGTGTTTGCATCGAAATACAATCCGTTATGGTTATGGACCCGCTGGGTGCGGATAGAGTTCATACAACTCGATGATGATTCCATAAATTTATATAGTGCACAATAAAAAAGGAGCTCGGAACAAAACGGCGTCACCTCGTTTTATGAACTCCGTGTGCGCTCTATACGCCCCCGAACATTGTTCTCCCGTAGCTCGTCTACTCCTCAAACAATACGTCGGCATCAAAGTTAATTACCGTGAAATTTGTAAATGACCAGTTTTATTAGAATTTAGCGACTCGATATTGTGCCGATTGCCCGCTAGTTGAAGGTAAACAGAGAATCACCTTGACATTAATAGCTTGCTTTGGTTGGATTTATGTTTGAGACGGACGCGTCATGTTGACGCAGTAATGTTAATTAAAGAGCGATAAAAGCTTATTAAGGTGACCAAGAATTAATTGGTGTGCGCCAACATACCGACCACTGCGATAACTAATAAATGCAAAGGTACAATAATGCACATTGTACGGTACAGTCACAGGAATTTATTCTTGTGGTAGGTACCTACAGTGATTTGGATGCGTCGTAGATTCGTAGCAAGTCTGTCTTGTACATTGACAATATCAATTAATGGATGCATGGATGGAATGCAAGTAGCAAAGTACCTACACTTCGACAAATTTTTACGTTTTGCAATTTATGCTGGTCTATAATCTGGTAATCAATCATATATCAATATATCAATATCAGCAACCTAGTGTAAACCTTATTCAAAGCAAATTATTAAATGATTATGGTGTACTGTCCCCCATGCCGTCATATCTAAATATTTTTAACTATTCACGATCGCTCAATAAGAAGGGGTAGGTAGGTACCTAATACCGTGTTTTATTTTCGACGGGACAATTTCATTGTCAATTAGCAGAAACGGCGAGGATGGGTTCGATTTTATAGTTTTATTGATGGATAGAACTAGCAGTGCTGTCGGTCTTAACGACCCATAGAGCATTGAAAATATTTTCCTGAACAGGAAACTCATTTTTAGTTAAAAATAACAGTTTTTAATCATTCTTCTTCTATTCTTTTTCTATTCTATTCTGGTCGAAGGTCTGCTGGTAGTAGATAAGTAGTACATAATACAAATATACACATTACTTCCTTAAAATCAATCCACCGTTTCGAACAATGTTTCCTAAAAATCTATTAGGTAACCTCGTTATTTGAGCACTCGCAATCTCGCCAAGAAATCCTTATTCATAAAAACATGAACGCTGTCAAAGTTCACATCCTTGCCTAGAAATCCTTGGCAGAACAGCCGCCAAGTAGGTACGTACCTGCATCCAAATGTTAGCAGTTAACTCAGAATACAGTATTCTGAGGCAGTTAGGTAAAAAAACGAATGAGGTTAAGCTCGTAATGTTTATTTATAAGTAAGTAAATAATAAATAAATAAATAAATTCTGGCATAGAGATGGGCTTGTAGGCAGGGTACTTTACAAAAAACATCTATATCGCTTTGATTAAACTCCGGATAGTGAAACGTATTATGTATAGCATAGCCGTCGCATTCGGGCAGGTAGGTAGAGCACGGATCTTGGCGTAGGCGGAGTTATCGGTCCGGACATGTTTGGGTTTGGACTACGGACGAAATAAGATTATAATTTAAGTACAGAAGGTATAAAAGCCCTGCACACAGAACATATTCTCAAAATTAACTTGACTTTTTTTTTTCTCTTCATCTCTTGATGTCTGAAATCATAAATAAGACTTATTCTACATTTTTGTCTGTTTGTATTGTTTATTAACAAAGAAAAAAATGAGTAGGTAGAAGCTTTTAAGTTAGTATTTTTTAAACTACTGTTAACTTTGGTCGGTTGAATAGCAACATATTAAACCATGTGATAGACCTGACCTACACTTCTATCACAGATTAGATAATGGATAGTGGTAAGAGTTTTCTAAAATGAAAATGTGAATTTCTGCGAAGATCGTAATGATCGTATGGCTAACCTGTGGCTAAATGCTCACTGCAAAATTACTGCTACATTATTTAGTAGGTACGTAAGTAGGTCATTTAATAGTTATAACAATTTAATGTTACCAAAATTGTCTTACAATGGTTTTCATCAGTAAGAGCTATTCCAAACGGATGGCAAATTGCCAAGCTAAATCCACTTTGATCAAATCAAAGCGCACTTAGACAACGGTCGGTCACGTCGCTCGTGTTGCCGCGATCAAATGCCCGCCCAAGTAGTCTTCAAAGCTACTTTGTCCAAGTGCACTTTGACCGTGTCACCGCAGCTTAACTCCAATGAGTAGACCTTTCTGTATTTATCTAATTAGTGGTTTTGGGAGATAGGCAGCGCGCGGGCGACGCGGGAAGGGGCGGTCGCGGCGGCGGATTAAGCTCGGACAAAGGCGAGACATGAAACGTGCCGCCGAATCTGCTTATCACACCGTTTGATTGTTCGGTGCCCGCTCGCGTTATTTAATATTGCCCTCTATATATCAACTCTCCACGTTGCCTCGACCATGTAATGTAACGATTGTAGTCAAAGCGATCTATATAGATACATCCACTTTCGGCTATTTAATTAAACTCTACTCGGTTCTACCTGGCGTTTGTAGGTATAGCTACAATTTGGTTTCATACACGATTTTCGGTACGTTGATACTAATCAGTAGGTAGTACAGGTAGTACCTATGTAGATTTAAGTATTCAAGTATCAATATTACCATAACATTATAGGTAGATATTATTCCGCATTAAAAGATTGCACGTGCCCTACCAATAGGCAAAGAACGCAAACATTTTTATAATATTTATAATGTTCGAGTTAATTATAATAATTATAAGATGCATAAGGCATGTAGATGCCTCCTAAGCTTTCTACAATATACAATCAAAGCATAATTAAAGTCGATTTATTGTGGTCTATGCATGCCACATTACCTATTAAGTAAAACCGACCCTAAGTTCTGATTTGCGCGGGAATGTCCCGATTTAAGAGTAATCGAATTACTTACTTAAATTTATTTATTTTGTTATGTAGCGTAATAAAATAAGGGCCTTTCAATTAATAGGTACCTACCTACATAATTTTTATGGATTGTTTTATATCAAATTTATTAATTTAGCCGGTTGAATCTACAATAGATTTATTCTCGCTGCAAGGGGCACGTATTTACGTAGAAAGATTTTACATACAATACTTTTATCTTTTTTTTAAACTAGCCAAAGTATTTTTCCAGAGTTCAAGCTATCTTCACATTTAATCTGATTCCGTACCTACGTACTACGTAGGTACGTGATTGAATAACAAATATCCATCCATATTATTTTAATCCATCGTCACAATTTTTCGCAATTAAGATATAATAATAGTAGGATTAATAAGATAAAGAATATAAATAGACCTTCGAAGGGTTTTCTGACTCAAAATTTAGCAATCCCGAGCTGGCAACACTAGCATTTCTTACACGAGCCGGGCCGAGGGCAGTAAACGTGCAAGTAAAGCTCGCAAATTGCCTACCTGCAGGGACTCGACTCACTACGGTTTTACAGCTTTTTATGGTGCATAATCGCCGTTCTTATTACAATTAAAATGATTTCCTTTCCCAACGTGGCTCCAATAAATGAATCCTTAAAGGTTTTACCGCAAACGTAACGTGATTGGCTCTACCCTATAGTATGATCTGTATAGTATGGTGTTCGCTTTCTAATATAGTAGACACAGTTTGCTCTGCAGGCGCCTCGCTCGATACATAAGTTATTTAATTTTCTTTCGCTGTTTTGTTTAAATTCCCATAATAAGATAACGTTTATTGTAAGTAAATTAGTGTCTCATTGCTGCCTCGTCTTGTCGGTGACTCTACCGTTGTAAAGTGTCCACAGACAAACATAGGCTTTTACAACACACGTCAGCATTATCGGTTAATTTATGTTATTCACACACATCAAATTATTTTCATGAGAATTGTAGAATTTGAGACAGGTAACAAGGTACACCAACTACCTATTTGTTCAGCAATTTCCGAAATTATAAATAGTAGAGACAGCAAAATGATTTTTAGCCCTTTTCCCCAATTTAGGAAAATAAGATACCTACCTACTTACACCTAAAAGAGGATAACTGAGGTAGTGTCATCTCTAGTAACTCTACCACGCTGCATCAGTTTATCTACTTACACTGGTTAGTACCTACTACTTGAGTAACAACCAAGATTGTATCTTATTTCCAGGCACGTAGACACGTAGTTTGAAACTTTGCACCCCCATTCTGTTTGAGACAGTATCCAGTTCTTGATTTTACTTGCTTTGCTGATGGACGCAATACATGAGTTCACATGAGCATTCCATTTGCGCACCAGAGGGCGACGATAAAGGAGATGACCCTATTTACAATATCTCCATTCCTGAAGATATTGTAAACTTGACTTCAAGTGGGTTATGTGCTCGCTTGTTAGAGTATATAATATAGATAGACATATAGTTGATTGTAAGAGTTATGGTCATCACTTGGATCTACTCACTCCTCAGATAGCCCTTTATCAGGGCTTTAATTTGGTCTAGTCAGCGCTCATAGGACTAAGATTTTGGCGCTCTTTTCTTGTATTGTTTTGATACCAATATCATAATTGTTGACGGATGATGCATCTGGAATTGTTCCAGTTTAATTTCCAACGATATCTGGCAATCCCAGAAATTGAGTCCGCTTTGATTCAATGGATTAACGGCCAACTGTGATGCTTGACTATCCAAATGCTATATTCTTTGATTGATGTACCTCCTTCCTATCTAAGATTCATAAGCCGGCAATAAGTCAAAATTGAAAACAAACAATTAACCTGAGCTGGGGCAGAAAAATTACGATTCAAGAAGAATTTTGTAAAGTCATTACGGCTTAAACCCCTGTGTACGTAGAGAAGAAATATTAGCTTGCCTGTTTATCCTATCTGTTCACAAAACAATAAAAATTATCTGCTTAAATGCCGATAAAACAAAGCCCGCAGCGAGGTATTACGGCGGTGCCTTTGAACCATTATTACTTGTAACAATGATTTTTGTTTTAGTATTATTACAAGCTTTTATATATTATTGTACTTACGCGCCTTTTTACAATGACCGGTCGACGTGCGCGCGGCGCCTGAAAGAACCGCATGATAGTTGTTTCTTGGTTTCTTTCATTATTTCGTCAGTTATAGTTGTTATTTATTAAGTCGAAGATTTTCTTTATACTCTGTAAAATTTAAAAAATTCTTCCGTTAATTCTGTAAAATTCTTACTTAATTCTGATATGCTTACCTATAACATGAAGTAATACATGCTAAGGACAGATTACCCACTCGCCAATTTAGAAGAAAATTTAAGCATAGGTTAGCATAGGTTAGTACCAATTTTAGGCACCGGGTCAGCTAAATTGGCGCCATTATACCTACCATGACAAATGACATTTATCTTATAGGTAGGTATATAGGTAGGTATATTAAATTATTAATACGTGAAGCAAAAACTTTCGGTACCATTTTACGAAAATTACGCGGACGTAGGAGTCTGAAAATTGGCACAGTTAAAGTTTATATGGAGAAGAAGTGCAGAAAGCAAAATTTTTATATAATAAGGCATTAAAAGTAAATTAAATCAATAAATAAAACTCACACACTACAACACTACCCTTATGATGCCCGGGCCTTAATAAAGTAACGAAGTATATAGCATTATCTAATAGGGTGTTGATATAATATTAATGTTATATATAAGATCTTACTTAGTTCTTTAATAAGTATCTAGCTACACCCAGTAGAAAGATAGTCGGTAGGAAGTGAAGTAGGTAGGTATAACAATAAAGCTAGGGGTAACGTGCAGTTAATTCTCGTTTAAGACAATTTCAGGACCACTGGCGGTATTTCGTAAAAGAGTGACTATGCTATTTAAGCTACTTTTATTGTCCGATAGGGTTGGCAAACGGTTTAATCCAAATACTTTTTTTCTATAAATTACCCTTTTTGAATACCTAATTATTAGGTATTGAAATCAGTGCAATCTACTTATTGAATTAACTGTTATAAGAGAAAAAATACTTACCTTATACATTATTTTAGCTCTATTACATTGATAGAGTGATATCAAAATAATGCTTTTGTTTTCTCCCTACCATACTTTCCAATTCCCTACCTTACCTACCAATGAATACATATTTGTAACAAGGGCTATAGGCTATAGCTAGGTAAACTTTAAACACACTTAATTCAAATCGTTTTATTTTTTTAGGTAGTTAGTATTAATCTGATAAAGGTATACACATTCTTTGGTAAGCGATTATATTTAGTATAGAAATTCGTTTTGAGTCTATGTCGAAATCAGAATGTCTTGTAATCTGAGTTTAACTCCCTCTTCTATCGTTGTTTTCGTATTCGGCAACGACGGCAGACGGCAACCCTGTATAGGGTCGTGCACAAAGACACTGGTTTTACGATGCCATAAAACGTAACAATTGTAGCGAGCAGCTCCACACGAAATGCACCGAACTCATTGTTAAAGCTTAAATAAGATATCCATTTTTTATTGTTTCGCCCATTACGGTCAGCGTTTGTACATATTTTGACTTGGAACCTTTGAGAGATGGCTCTTTGAGTAGTGCCGACGTTTTGTTCCTTTTGCAAAATGATCACGTGCTAAACATTGCGCCTGCGTCTGCCTTTACCGACCCACCCCGTACCGCCCTTCACAGCCCTTATCTCATTAATGCATTTACGTAGTATTTGTTTTTATACCTTTAAAAAAAGTACCGTCCTGTCCTGATGCTATCTTTATTGCAGCTGCTGGGTCCTTATGTATTTACTGCATAACTAATATATTTTTATTTATAGTTTTTATTGTATTACACATGTCACAGTAACTTTATATAGGTACCTACCTACATAACATGCCCAGTTCCAACATACACTCATAAGCAGCTTCTTTTGCCTCAGTTTGCGTTTCATGGTTTGGTTGTCTTTCCTATGTCCAACCAGTGCGACGGACGTTTTCAATTGTCAAACACGCTTGCGCTAACTTATTAATTCCAACTTGGTTTAAGATGAATCTGCTTCTACTTTTAGCTTTCAATTCGTCGTTAAGGTCGTTATCGACTTTCGTCTCCGGTCGGCCACGGTGCTCATTGTTGAAATTTTTTTTTTTAGAACGGAAGCGATTCAAGCGAACGCGCAATTTCCATGGTCACCAAAACAGCGATTTCGAAGAAAAATAGAACGGTGGGAAAACAAATGAACAACTGTTTTTTAAAAAGAAATGTTGAAGAATGAATGAAAGAAATGAAGGAAAGAGTTATGCTACTATATTATAAAATGAATTGGTATTGAATTTGGTATAGGTACTAAGTAGAATGAAAGGTAAAATATAATATAATCTTAATACTAGCGCGTATTAAAAATTGGCGATTTCATATGTAAGGATTAGGATTTAGGACCTATAGGATAGGTACTTAACGTTACCATAAGTCCCGCTTTGGGCGGGACTGTCCCGCTTTCAGGCTGTCTGGCCCGCTCCTCCCCAGCGAGAGCAAAAAAAAATCCGCTTTTGCAAATAAACCAAATTTATATAGGTACTTACTTACTACATCAAATTCATGGCGCTCATGTTGCAAAAAAAAAAAACTCTTAGTGGCAGCGCGGGTTAGTGAGTAGCTAATAAGTATCGCTGTCTGATCGCCAAAAGTACCACCTCTACTTAGTTTTTGATCAAAAGATCGTGTGTGAAATGTCCAAAAAATTCAAAAAAAAATTATATACAAAATTCCGTAAGCGTCTGACACCAAAAATAATTATCACGTTATCTATACTATACCTACCTTAGGTACGGAAAAAACTTTGTCTTTACCTAAGTCTTTTCGTTACTCATCTTTTTGCAGAACTCTTTTACTAGGCTTCCGTGTTATACGTACTTAACGTACCTACTCGTATGTACCTAAATGTACATTAATCTTAATACAGATTCTATCATAATATATTCGAGTATAGGTACCTACCTACCTATATTAAATCCGCCGGCGCGGCGGCGGCGGCGTCTGTATTGAAATTATTTGGAATGAAGGTCCAGTGTCGGTAACACAAGTATCGACGGCTTTTGACGGACTTTATAGCACACAATAAATTAGACGCGCCATAAACATAAATCTTGCTCCACGTCAAATCGCATCACATATTCATGCTCTTACCTTTACTTTGATATTTAAAAGAAACCAACCTGCCTCCTGTGACCGTAGCCACTTAAATCGACCTGATTTACAATAAATAATAATGAAAATTGAGATGTTTAAAGATTTTATTCCACAAATAGACCGAATTATTATTATGGGTAAATGGGTGAATGTTTCGGGTGTTTTAAAAATATGTATAATCCAATCCACCTACCTATGTCTATCTATTCCTCTGTCTGATCTGAGATATATTCCTAGGAAAACTCTGTAGCCTTAACAGCAATAGAGATTTCGTTACATCCGCCTTCATAATGGAAATGGTACCTACCTACTCTTTTTTTCTCCGTTTCTGTTGTGACGTTTCTCCCCATCAACCTCATGATGAAATAAAATTTCGGAATTTCTTCATAGACTTACTAGCGAAAATTAAGAAACACATTTTAGTTTACAACGGTTTACAACGGAGCAATGAATTGACCTGCCTTTTTTGGGAGAATGAAATAAGTAGAAAGAAGAATAGGCTTTGTATTCCGGTAAAACCTACCTATACATGTGGTACATGTACATATACATGTACAAGTTTTACGCATACAGGGCCGTGAGCTAAGTATAGTCTATACATTCAGATGATTAAAAAATAAAAAAATTATATTATAGCAATTTTTTCAACTAATTATAAAATATATTATTTTTGTTATAATATAAAAACGGATATGGATAGAGATTTGTATCTTTGTTCCGTTCCCTAAAGGTGTTAAGTATCTTTGTATCGTGCAATTTCTTTTAAATCATTAATACATAGGTTTTCATATTTTATTTTGCATAACTTAGTTAACTAAGCGCTTTTGAACATGTAAATTGCATAAGCTTTCAAAAGCTTATGCGGGCGCATTTACCGCCACAAGATAAGTATAGGAGCTATCAAATCATAAAATATTATTTACGACGAGGAGATAGGATTTAGGTTCTACATAATAATATCTATGAATGACACTAAAATAAGTGTTACCAAAGTCTAAGAAAGTGAAACAAAGTAGTATGTCTCTACCTAGGTAGGGTACCTACCTACTAAGTGGTAGTAAGTAGGTAAGTAGTAAGTAATTAGTAAGGTAGTAAATCTTTAGTTTATCTACACGTTTAGTATCCTAAAGTTTAGGATAGTAGGCAGGCAGGTAATTAATAATATCCAATGAGACGATTTGAGCAAGGCGGCGCGGAGTAAATAGATTCGAAGAGCCGAAGATTGGGCTCAGTGGCAATGGGAGAGGCCTATGTTCAGCAGTGGCCTAATGCACACAGCATGGCTAGTGCGCATGGGTTTTCCATAGGTCGTGAAAATCTCTTAGTCCGTAGTAGGCAGTAACTCAGCGGAACTATCAGTCCCAAGGAACTGCACCATGGAACTATGGTTGGAGTGGTGTCAATCACGAGAGGCATATACTCAGCGGTAGCCAGTAGCTCTAAAAGGTACCTAATAGATGGATGAATGGAATTTGCATGTATTGCATAGGTACCAACTAAATTTGGTTTATTTGCAAAAGCGGGACTTTTTTGCGCTGGGGACAGCGGGACAGACAGCCTCAAAGCGGGACAATCCCGCCCAAAGCGGGACGTATGGTCACTTTAATCATACCTTACCATTTACCATCATACCATTACCTACCGCTCTTGCGTGGAAGCGTTTATTATATATATTTAAGTAGGTAGGTATAAAAATAATATTGAGTTTCACAACATTATCACAGAAGCTTAGTAGATAATGTACCTACCTACATAGGAATTTCCCGGGTAGGTAACGATTGCGACTATAACAAGGCCATTTTTTGATATCATCAATGACAACTTTGAGATAACGTCTATTTGACAAGCATACAGAGCTTATAAAATGTCAATAATGTCCAAGAACAGAAATAAGTAGGTACAGACATTGCCTATAGGTAGGTACCTACTCGGCTTAATTTCGCCTCGTATGAAAAGATTATTGGGCGTTATAATGACACAGAATAAATGAACAGTAGGTGTAGGTATCTAGTGTATCTACCATAGAACTCATGGTCTATAATTGTAAATTGTAGGTATATTTAGGTATAATAGGGAGGTAGGTATGCACTTTGAAACTGATTTAGGTAGGTAGGTACTTGAACTTTATTACTTGGTTCATAATTCCTCGTGTGTCTTCTTTAAGTAGGTACCTGTTGGGGCCAATCGGACCAAAGCATGTTATTTTTAATTTTACTTTTAATTTATGTCTATGTTTTCTGTGTCTATGCCTTTTTCTTTCTCTTTGGTTTTTTCCTCTCTGAATGGCGGACGCCTCTTGTAACTGTTTTAGCACAGTAAATTTATTGAAACTAAAAGAAGTCTTTGATTCGACGAAATATCACCCATGCACGCTACCCAAATGCCAACACTGTCTGTCTGTTGAAATTTGAAATGGAGATAGTTTGAAGCTTGGGGAAAAACATAGGTTACTTTTATTTTAAAACTCATCCCCTAAGCCTTAGGGCCTAAGGGGTTGAATAAGGGATCAAAGATTGTATGGGAAAACAAGGAGTTCGAGGGCGGAGCCGCGTGTAAATACTAGTAGAAACTATTCGGAAGAAGACAAATTTGCGTTTCTTATCACAAAAAAAAAACAAATCATACCTAACACTATTTTCCACTTAACGTTATAAGGTAAACCAAGCAGCCATTGTAAGTGTATATTGTATATACATATATGTAGGTATGTGATGATATAACACACGTTGTATGGTATGAGAGATATTGGTTGTTTGCCGAACATCAGAGGAATTTTCGCAGCATCGTTTTTCTATATGGACTCCTGTCACTCAATTACGACGGAAAAATTTACGTGGAAATAAATTGAGGCTTGCCACGACGCGTCGAAATGCAAATGTTGCCAATCCCGAATAAATTGTTAAAACATATTTTTTTTATAAATACCTTATATTGAAATCAATTAAGCAATCAAAACACACAGGCTCTCTTATCATCCATTCATAGCCAGAATACATCTCGAGACAGTTAAAACCAACTAATAAAATTCTTTACAAGCTTTTATTTAATTACTAGCTGTCCCACGAAGCTTTGCTTTCAAGCTCGAAGCTTTCAAGAGATTCTTTCCGACTTAGCTCATTCAAATTCAATTTTTTTTATAATCAGATCAAATTCAGAATCACACGTCATACCGTTATTGCACCCGTAATCCGTTGCCACGGGAAACCGTGGAAATTGCGCCCATGACGCTATCTAAAGCGCTTATTTGATTGAAACGTGTTTTCCCGTGGAAATGAGATATTTTTCAACGAAAAAAAGTAGCCTATGCCACTCTCCAGCCCTTCAGTTGAAGTTGTGATAACTATCTTCATACCAAAAATCACATAGATCCGATGCTCCGTTATGGCGTGAAAGAAGGAAAAAAAAACAAACACTTTCGCATTTATAATATCTATTGATAGGATATCAATTTTTTTTATTTTTATTAATTTTTGTTTTTGTTTCTGTATTCCGAGGTGGGGAATTCAAAACCGTAAACAGTGGCGACACAGTTGATACTATT
>DWMR01000043.1:0-18632 GCA_018245355.1 Dalla costala
ACCAAAATTAATACATTAAAACTTAATCTAAGGTACAGGATATAATGTACAACAGGCGATCTTATCGCTATATAGCGTTTTCTTCCAGATAACCTGGGGTAGATGACAAAGGAGGAAGGAAAGGAGGAAGGGGAAAGGAGTATCATTCCTATATCCCAAGTTAGACACTAAATCAAATAAAAAAGGGGTGTTTTGAAAACTAGACATATTAAATTACAAAATCAGCCTATTTCTTTATTCATTTGTTTGGTTTAAATAACAAAATAATCTAGTTAAAAAATGATAAGTAGGTAGCTCCGTAGGCTGTCCGTTGGTCTGTGCACTTTTTTGTGTTTAAACCATTTTAACTGTTTTAAACCGTCGTCGCCATTCGGAGTGTGGGGGATTTGAGGCGGTTTAATTGAAACAGAGTATACGTGTTGACAACTTGAATCATTTATTCCGACTAAACGTAAACACTTCAACCACCACAACGTAGTGATTAAGTTATTTAATAGATAAAATAAAAAATTATTAAACAAAAACTAAAACGTTGAATAGCATTTCTGTTTTGCTATTATCTGTGTCAAATACGGCTATTGACATTAAGAAACGAAAACCTTGCATAGCATTTCTGTTTTGTTATTATCTGTGTCATATATGGCAAACGGCTACTGACATTATTTTTACGCCCCGTGTGACTCACTAAAGAAAGACACGCGTTCGTGATACTTACAATAACAATTTGTCGTATTAATGCATAAGATGATTAATTATTGTAACATAGTATTTACTTACAGAGATAAAGTTCTGTTCATAACAAGCCTTTCTTGTACCTACTTATTTTTTCTTCTCATCCCATTTTGCTCACAGAAAGTTAATTTTAATATGGCTATATTTCGCTCCGTCATCAGGGCCTATAGACAAAAATCTTTTCCTCTCACGCTAACGCTAACGACGTCTTCAAAATGTACTGTAGTGACATTGACACATGGCGTGACAGCACGTCCCTTTCCGCAGCTAATGTCATCGTCATCACCCATACATTTTGAAGATGTCGTTAGCGCTAGCGTGAATAGAAAAGATTCTTGTCTAGAGGAGCTGACAAGCTCCATGTTACTTCATTATTGCATCTGCAGTATCTACACCTCTTCCATGCATGTTTGAAAAATCCCAGAGCATTAAAGTAGGAAAATGTCGGGAAATGGGAGTGGGTGAAATTTTGATTTTACGTCCGGTTTTGCAGCTTACAGCATGTGAACCTTATAATATTAAGCTTGTTAAGAATCAATTAACCAGACTGCAAAATTACTTAATTTAAATAAAAGAAAAAAATTAACGGCCAAGTGAGAGTCGAACTCGCGAACCGAGGGTTCCGTGCAAACTTGTAGATATGCAAGATAAACTAAATTGAGTAACAAACATAACTTTGACGTTGGAAAACTGTCGTCCCCATACATCGATGTAGGGCGCGGTCAATTTACCAACCGCAAATAAGTTTATAGTTATTTTTTGGTGATGTAACTAGAAATTTACGGTTTTCGGATTTATTCCTTTACTTGTGCTATAAGACATTGCTTCTTGCCAAATTTCATGATTCTAGGTCAACGAGACGGGACCCTAGCCCTGACGGTTTTGATCCCCTTGCGAGTTCAAATTAAACGACATAAACGGCCGTATCTTTTGATATATGTATAGATGTATATAGTTGTATATTTGATAGTCGTTGATGAACGTAGGTAAACAATGAATGTTTTATTTTGTTTCATTGAATATATTTGTAACACATAATACATACATTTTATCTTTCTGCACGCCTTCTCTATGTGAACTTTAATTATGCCACTTTTTTTACAAGATACAAGGTTTTTTCTTCACGTATTAATATTATAATCATACGTTTACTATCAATTCATAATTTCAGATATACATTTACCAATCGCATAGTGATAATGCATTATTGCTTATCAGTGCTAAGCTTCATGTCAAAAAACAAAATTAACTACTTGCTGTTACAGTATCGGATAGCATAATATTTTTATAATTTAGCAATTTACAAAGGAGTAGGTAATTGTGAATTGCATTTGAATATAGGCCTTATCTAATGAGCAAAACTTGCTTCACACCATAAGACTTACTTTATAGGTACTTAATTAGATACAAGTTAAGTTTATTTGAAAACCGCATATTTTAAATTGATTACATTTGCACAAACCGCAATTGATGTAAACACAGCCAGACGGTGGCGGCAAGCTGTCTGCGCAAGATGAGCATAATCCAAACAAACTACTTATACCTACGTCATGAAACTAGGTAGGTACTTCACATTTCTCACAAAAATAGTATGGCATCATTATTTCACCTCTGTTTTGGTTGGTGCGGATGATTGTAGAACTTAAAATCACTGAAAGCATTCTACGGTAAGTATTGACGTAAAATCGCCTTACATATTTGGTTTAAACTTCACACTTTAATTGACCAATATGCAAGCACTTTCAAATCATGCAAAAATCGTTCAGCTGACCAGAAAAACACACCTACTTTTTGGAAATACAATGACCAACGATCCTTTCTGTCAGTAGGCCATTGTAAAGTAGTTGGTTGGAATTGGAATGTCGTTATATACAATTATATTAAGCACATATACGTGCGTGATTGCGTTGGTGCGTGCATGCTACAAGCTTTAAAAGATTTTTTTAATGTTATTTGAATAGCAAACACGCATACAGTTCCACCAACCACTGCCGCCCATACCATTATAACTACTTTTTACATTAAACAACTTTTAACTACTTCAAAATGAATAAAGAATCCGTGCCTAACTCCCTAACTCGACATCTGTAGGTCCCGGCCTGATTCCCCGCCTAGGCAGACATTTATTTCGCAGATAAATATTTGTTCTCGCCGTATTTAATCTGTGTGCGTCGGGTGCGAGTGCGGAGATGTGAGTTTTGATATATTTTTATTTTAGTTTACTAGTTTACATCATTTTCACAAAGAAACGTCACCTGTGTAATTCTTCAGTATTCATAAAGGTTCAGCTGTGAAGTATTCCAGTTTTGTACACGCTGTCTGTAGATTGTAGAATTTAGATAAATGTAGAAGATGGAAAGAAAGAAATGTAACTTGTTAAAAAGTTCAATTGTATATATAATTGTATATTGCGTTGAGTAAATAGGACTTATATAAAGTAGGTAATTATTTAAAAACATGTAAGTATTTTGAAACAACACATTTATTTATAAATAATATTTACAATAATAATTAGCTCGTTTAAACCCTGTTACACTTATTATACTTGCTTACACCAATTATTTTGTTTGTAACAAACATAAACGCAAATGCGCGTAGAATATTGTAACTTATAATAAATGTTTTTTTACTAATTTTCCAAATATTTTAAGAAAGAATCTTCTTGACTAAAAAGATCACAGAAAGACGATGGCATCAGCATGTCTATATATCTACTTAAGAATTAAATTACATCAGTAATAGTCTAATTATGTTATTACATACGCAAACTTTTTAATATTATGTGTCTGTCCAAATAAATATATAAATACGTATTAATATACTTACCTTAGTATATTTTTTTATAAATACGAATAATTTTTTTAAACCTAACTTAGGTTTTTTTGTTGCTAAAATACATTTTTGTGGTGCAAGTTACTATTTTGAGAAAACTATAAACGACTGAACTAAGTTCATACAACCTTTATCATAATTTTTTTTCCGTTACTCTAATTCACAAAAGCAATAAATACTTACAGGCGTACTACATACCCCCCATACATACCCCAGGCCTAATACATACAAAAATAATATACCTAGTAGTAATAGTATGAATTCTTCTATTATAATCACAAACAGGTTAATTGGTAGATGGACACATACTATAAGGTGTTTTATAAGATCTGTCTATCTTCTTATTCTGATATAATAACAGTATGTTAACAATTTTTCATTCAGAGAATCTAGTACCTGGAGCGAAAATGTATGATCAATATTTAACAAAACAATACCTACAGTATAAAAAATTGTTTACTTTTGAATTATATATTTTGTGATAGAATATGATAACATTTTTACACCGACTAATGTTTTGTACAACACGACAAACTAAATTATTTCTAACTTTCTACTAAAGCTAATGGATTATGCCTTGATAATTTTAAATATTAATTAATATTAAAAAATAATGAAGAAGTAGGAATATCAAGTTATTTATGCACAAGCGATTACATCGCAAGAACAGAAGTTATTCAGGAACAAACAAGCAGAGTAGAAATTAATTACACTTCAAGGTAAGTATTCTGCTACAACAGGGATAAATGCAAGCTATAATTCATAAGGATAATTTAAACATTTACTATTTACTAATATTTTTGATATTAAATAACACACCGTATCGATACTAAAGGCAATTATATACTTTTTTACCTACAAATATATAACATACCTATAACACTAAAAAAGGCGAGATTTTAGCCTATTTAGTGTTAACGACTTATGCCATATTAATTTATTTGTTAAAGTTTACATCACAACACTGTTAAATCATGTCAATGTTAAAAATTATACTTGTTACATTTTCGCATTCATATTACAAATATTATTTGTAGGTTTACCGTAAAGATGAAAGAGACGTCTGTACTTTGTTGGTTCTAAAGGTAATACTGAAACAAAGGTTAAGTGTCCCTATCTAAGTGGTCTAAATGTTTTTATGTAGATGCTATCTAACGATCTATCGTATCTAATTATACAATATTTTCTAAAGAAGTTCAAAAGTTGGCAAAAAGTTTTAGCTCATCCGGGTCTAGAGCTCTGACGGCTTTCCAGTCCGTCTCGGGGTACTCGTCGAAGTTAGAGGTGTCGCCTTCATAAGAAACCGTTGGCATAATTGGAGGCTGTAACGAATAGAAGATTACAATGAAGAGAAGGTATATATATATCTTTCACAATACAATTCGTTATCACGAATCACTAATTCCAAAACAAACTCACAAATCAAACAACTTTTTCCCTTGAAGTTACAGTTCATTGACAATGTGTCCATATAATTATGTTTCCCAGAATGCAGAATTTGGAAATACTTTGTGTTTGCGCCCATATAGATTTTTGATTTTATACATTTATAATGTAACATGATGGAGATAACAAACCTGTAATTTCTTCATGAAAACGTCCGCCCAGTCCAAGTGTTTGAACCACCTGTGCCGCTTAACGTCCTCTGACCCGCACTGAAACAACGACGCCATTTAAATTCAATTTCACTTTATTTAAACGCTTTTATGCGTGTAATTATGACTGCACTTCCAATATTTGGAGCGTTAAGATTAATTAATATCTTTGGGTATTTTATTGTAGAAGTGAACACAGTTCCCCATAACGTAAGGAATATTATGCTCTTTATATGACAGCTACACATAATCAACTGTTTTAAGATTGTTTGACAATCTGACTGCGTTTTTATATTGGTTTTTAGTCGCTAATAGGCTCCGACTTCGTATCGACTTTTTATCACCTCATCTATAAGGGCAAACATCGTTGTTATAATTTCTTTTTATGTCGTATTTCCCCTTTTTACATAAGTAAGAGTTTTAATGATATCAACTTAAATACAAGTGTCTAAAAACCTCAACACGCGCCAACAAAATTTTTACGATCTATAACGTGTCTGTTGCGGTATCATTAAAATTTTGTATACAAATCCATCACCTCGGAGAGTAGAATCTGTAAACTTATCGCTCACTGCATCACTATTTGCCATAGTACTTACCTACCTACATATACCACTAAGTGGCCAAAATTAGAGCGACTTTGTTAATAATGGCTATCGCGTCATACTTGTGTAATTAGAATTCTTAAATTCTTCTTCTAGTAAATTCTTGACTATAATGATCAAAACTCTCGGTCGAATTGACCACTTCCTCTACTTTGGTAACCCGCTGAGAATACCACTAAGTGTTCAATCGTGCCTTAAGTTTAATTAAACGGATTTATAACCAATCATCTTGTATGATATGAGGTAATAGGCCGATGTATTTTGGAGCGCAGAAATGTAATTGATTTCGCATTTGAAATTTGCAATGAACGCCTATTGGGAAGTCAATGCGAAATGAAGTCCTTTGATTTCTAGTAATGATTTGAAGTGGAACAGTAGTCTCAGAAGGAAGCAGTTTCAATGTGGGTGGGCCAGAAGCAATAAGTGGCGTGTATTTATGTCGCGATAAAAGTCAGCTGCCGTGGACAGGGACTTTTGATGTCGCCGCCGGAGCTCGGACACCTGACTGATGGCTTTCTAAACATCTCTGCGACATCTGAGCAAAAAGCTTGGTGAAAACAACCAACCGCTAGAAACTGCAGTCGCTTAAATACACATTCCGGTATGGCAAACTCTCCACGTTACTTAGTAACGCGTCGCGTATGTGCACATAATTGTCATTTTCTCCTCCGCGCAGGGTAAACGCGACAGATGACAGAAATATTCTCAATATAGCAGCTTTCAAGAACGAACTTTCTTAACGAACAAATGATGACATACACAACCACCTGCCATTTTTTAATAAATTCGGACTACGAACAAAGGGGAAACATACGAGACGCTTAAAAGAATTACGATTTTATAACAGATGGAGGAGTCTGTAGCGTCTGTAGCCAATAATTTCTGAGAGATATGAAGCTGTCAAATTTTAAAAGTAACTATTTGTAAATTTTGTAATGAAATGTTCTATGCAAGATGTCCAGTATTAGTAAAAGAGTTACGAGTGTACCAACTGGCTGGTGGCCAACTTCCACAGTACGAAATAAGTTTATCCAATTTTCCTCTGCTCCCTCCAGTCCAAGTACCTACCTATAAGCTTTGAAGTATGTATACACCCATTCGTTGTTATATATAAGTCAGTAGCGTGAGTACGTGAGCGTAAACGTTTATTATAGTGTACATACTGTGATTGTGCAATTTGGCTACTACCTATAAGCAGCCCACTGTTGGGCACGGGTCCTTCTTTATTAACCTAGAGCGCACCTACTGCAGAACGCCACATATAATAATACTAAGTATGGACTGAATTACGCACATACCTTCATATTCCCAAGTCGTTTGGTTCTGTCCTGAACCAATAATTTTTTAATAATATCCTTGGCGACAGGGTCAAGATGTCGTGGCCAGTCCACTCGACCGTTAAGTATCTTCTCATAAATCCCGAATGGGTTGTCGTCATAGAAAGGCGGATAACCAACCAACATTTCGTATATCAGCACACCTGAAAACCCAAAGAAATATTTTTATCAGTAAGAAAGTTTCGAACAATATTCTAACGTTCGCTTACACAGGGTGGATTTTGAGACAGCAGTAAGGGCCTTAATCGTTGTTGCTACGGGAAAATCTTTTCAGGAGACTTACCTTAACTTTTGGAAAAAAATTGGCCTGATATATTATTGACAGATTTTGGAAAAGTGTACAGCTGGTTAGAAATTAAACAGATTCCACAAAAAAAAAATTGATGCCAGTCTATCGTATATTAGGTAGTTACTAATAAGAATCAAAAATCTATCGGACCAACTGAGGTCAGAGTACTAGAGATATTAGAACTTCATAATTCATAATTCATTTATTTTGCACTCATGCTTATGACTAATGTGGTTACAAATGGGTCAGTGTTCACAAAACACTTCCCCCACGAAAAACACGAAAAACGAAAACGAAACACGAATCACGAAAAACTTTGCCCTTGCCCATACTGCCCCGTTTCAGAAATCCACCTGTATAACCAGACTTGAGTAGATTTTAATTGGTCTACAATTGGATTATATTATTGGCGTATATTGGCTTATTAATTGGCTTCAAAGAATTAATGGATTACACACCGTATTCAAAGGGTATCTCTATCGCAACTGTACCGTTTACATAACTTAATTGATCTCAGTTACGCTCACCGCGAGCGATGTAATTATCCCTTCCCATAGATTTGAACTACTTGTTTGTCTTCGATTCTAATATCAGAGTACGTAAATGTTATTATTATTTACAGTTTAACCTACTTTTGTTTGCTAGCTGCCAATTAGTAACTGCTGCGCTGAACTCTGAGTACCAGGTGTTCTATATTGTGATTGTAATCCGAATTCAAGGGTACGCGAAGTCGCGAGGCGGTTAGTCTATCAATACACAGTGGTCTATAAATTGTCACGACGAATTTATACGTCTGGCACCGAGAGTGGATACGCGTTCGGCCGACAGAATATATCATCAGAACACTAAATAATTATGTTGTAAACATTACATTAAGCGTCGATGTCACCGGTCGCCCTATGGCCACTGGCTAGTGGCAACAGCCGCGTAAGACGTTAGGCAGAGACGTCTTCGCAAACATTTATAGCAAACAAATGTAATCATTATTTTTCTACGTACATACATTCAATTGAATCAATTACAGATCAAATCACGCATTATGTACCTATGGCCAGACCGCTGGCAGTAGCGGTCAGATCTATACATAATAATATACTCAATTATAAATTACATTGCAAGTGTTTGTAAAAGAATGGGTTGGCGGGATCGGTTCAGCTTAATTTCATTTAAGTTTAAAGTTATCTCTAAATAACGTCTAAAATATACATTTTATATAATTATTACTTTTGTCCGCGACTTCATCCGCATAAAATTTATGATTATGTCTTTCCCTTGGGATCTATACAAATATACGGTTTTAAAAGTATCTATCCTATGACCTTCTCGGTTCAATGTTGATGGTGTAGCCGTGAAGAGGGACAAACAAACAAATTTTCGTATTTATAATATTAGTAAGATGTCTAACCCTATTAATCACGCATAGACTTACGAGCGACCTGATGGTAAGTAGTCACCGACGTCTAAGGACACGAGCTGAAAGACAGGGATTGAAAGAATTGTGCGGTAGACCGAGGCAATCAAAATTGTTTAAGTGTATTAATCTATAGAGCGAATTTTGAACGATGCTTCGATCTCTATTTCTAATCAATCCATTCGAATGATATTGTCTATGAACCCCTGAATGTACAGTGGACATATCTAGGCGAAACAAAATTGATTTTCTATTGAGTCTACGATTGCAGCATTCAATGGATTAACTGACAAGCAAAATATAAATAGAGTTTTCAGAAAATCTAGGTTAAGAAAATGTGGGATAGCTTATTTTCACCGGTCGGGATTTTCAGTCATGATGTGTTTCTTAAACGACGATATGCGCTATAGGACTGTGCATAGTGCATGGAAGCGATCATCTGCGAATTGCAGCGCTCCTGTATGGATCAGATGTGGTTAAAAATAGTTTAGACATCACTTCCGTAACCACCACTTCCGTAACGCGCCTTACCAATTTCTTCCCCCTACGGATACATACGAGTAAGTTTAACTTTAATAATAAACTCTATCTTTTATATTGTTATTATATTTATGTAGACCTATTTTATGTACCTACCTACTTAGATAAATGTATAGCTTCGACGGTAAACCGATACATGCTTGACCGATACCAATGTAAGTTTCCTAAGATTAAAACCACTGTAGTGGTTGTTTACGTTGCCCAGGCTATGGACATTGAAAAAATTTGCAAGCGAAATAAATACCCTAAAGAACATAGAAATAGCGTTTAAACAAAGAGCAAAGTTTTAGTATTATGAGTAAACTTATTATTTTATAACAAAAACAGCGAACAGAATAGCGTGTTAACACATTTTTGACCTTCACTCCAATGAGTAAGTGGCGTGACATGGGCATACTATGCAAAGGAACGAAAAGCTCATGAAAAAAGTGATGCTGGCATGTTAATTTTGCCTTAATTTTCCAAATACAGAACATTTTTATAAAATTTGGTTAAATCTACTTTTTTGGTTTATTGCGAGATTATTTTATTAATGCACAGTTTTTTTTTTCTGGGACAGTTAGGGAAATTCCGAAACCATAACAGGAATTTAAAAACTGTTTTATGAAAATGAACAGATGAAATTGAAATTGACCGACAGCAGCACCAACAGGGTTTATTTCTACTGAAAACGAGACGTTACGTCAAAAGATAAGTCTTAGTGCTGTACGCTAGGATCAATAATTTGGGCACTATCTATCGTTCGCCGTCTGGACCTATGGAAACTTCTAAGAAAAACTCGCCTATGATCTCCATGAAGCATCGTGCATTAAAATATTATATGGACAAGACCAACATGGTATGAATGTTATATTTAGACATATTTTACTAACCTAGTGCCCACCAGTCAACGGCTTTGTTGTGACCCTTGCTTTGTATGATCTCTGGAGCGAGGTACTCGGGAGTGCCACAGAGCGTCCACGTACGGTCCGTTAGCTTCTTGGCGAAGCCAAAATCGGTGATCTTCAGGTGACCATCCTTGGCCAAAAGCAGGTTTTCAGGCTTCAAGTCTCTGTACACGATGTTCCGAGCGTGCAAGTACTCGAGCGCTGATACGATTTCTGCAGCGTAGAAATTTCCTTAACAAAGAAACACACAATCAGTTAACATCCTTTCCTGCATGCTTTCTATTAAATAGAAAGTAGTATAAAAAACCACCATTTTAGGATGTAAATTTAATGCAGAATAATTATTTAAGTCCAATAACAAAATAATCATTAAAAAACTTGTTTATCGGTCCGTGTCCTCATTTTGGTATAAAAAATAAAAGTTAACTTTCCAACCAATTCATATTCCTGTATCACCGTGATGCACATTTATCTCACCAAAGACCTGAATGGGAAATTTCTAAGACATCAATATAACGCTGTTGTCTTCCTTCCTACCTCGAGCATTTTGGCGAAAGCGTTAATGAATCAATAATTCAGTAAGTCAGGATCAGGGTCACATCTTTTTATAGTTATAAATATTTACAACCATAAACCCTTCTACCGCGACTTCGCAGGGTTTTCGGCAACGATTACATAAACATATTTTTAATGGGAGCGTTCATTAGCTTTACTTTCAGGCGCGAATTTTTTCGCACGTCATATTCTTTTGGGGACGGGATAATTTTATTTTATGAATAATAATACTAAACCTTTCCAAAATGTA
This sequence comes from Dalla costala, assembly GCA_018245355.1. Taxonomy (NCBI): domain Eukaryota; kingdom Metazoa; phylum Arthropoda; class Insecta; order Lepidoptera; family Hesperiidae; genus Dalla; species Dalla costala. The sequence continues at coordinate 11,034 of DWMR01000043.1, forward strand.
ATTAAGGGCAGATACTGCGTTAAAATACATGAGATATTTATACTCGTAGCAACACTTTCGTCTTTAAGACATTGCACTGTGTGAGCTTATCCACGATTCTCGACGCAGACAGCGGCAAGTAACATGTTCCAAAAAAGACGCGTTTATATAGTACTAGCTGTTGCCCGCGATTTCGTCTGCCTTAAAATTATGATTTAAAGTACATATCCAATGGCCTTGTCTGTGAATCAAACTATTTTTCTACCAAATTCTATGAAGATCGGTTGTATGGTTTAGCCATGAAGGCGTATCAAACAAACAAACTAAGTTTCGCATTTACTATATTAGTACCTACGATTGTCTTATTTACGCTTTAATGAAAATTTCTGCGATCAAGACAAGAAAAATATAAATCAAGTTTATTTTTGTGTTCGTATAGTCGATGTTGATTGCCAACGTCAGTGGAGCAGACGATTCAATTGGTAGTACGAGTAGTATTATTATTAGTGCCGGATCGTGCCGCAGAAAATCGTGTGGTCTTCTTACCCAATTATATCCACGGTACACAGTGCTAAATAATCTACACTAGAAATATTTCCCATATATCATAATATCACAATATTCGGTTAATTAGTGCGGAAATGTTTTTATTTGGCGATAAGCGAACTGAAACCCGACCGGATCTATTGCCTAGTTTTATTATTATTTGATTGCATGATTTAGTCGGTGGTGAATCCAGCGATGACTTAAGGATAAACATAATAAAAGAAAACGAATATGAGCCAAAAAGTATTGAGATTTTCTTTTTAAAAACATTGTACCTACATAACAATACTTCCTTGTTCAAAATAGCAGTAAGATCTGCGCAAAAGCATGTTTAGCGTACAGTTTTAAAAATATCGTTGATTATTTCACAACCCTTTAGTATCGAGTGCAAAACTGTCAGGAAAATCGTATTTCTTCAAAGACGTACACAATATCAACACTTGTATTATAATAGTGTGACAAATAAACATTAGGAACGACAGTAAGATCCTGATGAATTATGGTTTGGAGTGAATCACAGCATGGTGGGCGACGAGAACGTGTTGGTTTTGGAGGTCTCACCGTTCCATGACATCATCGCTCCAAACTATCCTAATACAATCGAAATACGACGACACAGTGGCGCGTTGGTTATGGTTAGTGACCCTGACGTGCTGTGGGTTCGATCCCCGGCCGGGGCAAACATTTATTTGGCAGATAAATGTTTGTACTCGGGTCTTGGGCGTTATTGTGTTGTTTTCTGTGTGTCCGCTACCCGCAACACGGAATCCTAGTGTGAATATGTTAGCGTTTATTTATTATGCTTTATATCGTGAGCAAGATCTCATTCCTTTAAGTTTTGGATGTTCCGATGTTGAAAGGTATCATAAGTACCTTCTGTTATTTTATGTAAATTTTATAAAGACGGTAAGTTTATAAGTAGCTAGCTACCTATGCTTTTTTTGTCGAGCCTAGATTAGTTTTAAAGACTCGACAGATAGTTCTAGAGATAACTAGTTCCAGAGATCTGTCTCTGGAACTTTCCGATTCGATAGGTACCTACCTACTGATCTGAAAGATAATTTCACATTGTAAGTAGCATAGATCTTAGGGTCTTGTAAACAAGGAACTTTTTTTACATAAAATAACTTAATATTTTGCCTTTCAATTTCAATCCAAATTACTGGATTTGTGCATAACTGTAAGCTTACAGTTTACCTAATATTAAATATGTTTAAGAATTGTATTATAGCAATTCCTTTTTATCTCAATGCAATGTAATCATTCATTGTTTTGATATGTATTATCATGCCTTATCATGATAATATAGATGATACCTAGTGGATGCTGGTAACTTCATCTGTCTTCGATAATCTCTGTCTGCGACATTATCAGCAAAGATAATAAATGGCAATCTATGTATGATTTCATCACTCACGCCCATTTAACCTAAGTTTTCTGTAAAGTGAAAGATTTATAATTTTAAATATTTCAGTATTGAAAAAATTAATAAGTGGTATGAAATGTGTATCGGAATTAGGCATACGACCAACCTTCGCATGACAGTAAATAAACATATTTTCACATATTTTTAGTGTAAAATTTTATAACACAGTTATTTATTCTATCTTGATATTATGAAGATAGTCCAGCTTAGATAAGTTTAAATATCACTCACGGCACCTCAGGTGCCAAGAAAACAATCCTGTGAATTGTTTTGGGCTTTAACGATACACAAACGTGAGAAAAGCGGCTAAAGAGGCCGAGGATACTATTATTTGAGTCAAGAATAATCATATAAATATAAACAGCGAGTGAAACAGAGCGCACGCGGCGTCATGATGTCTGGCACTGGCAGCCCACTTCGGATCACGCACCGTTATATTGTCATATAATGATTCTATGTAAAATTATCTTCATAAAAACACTCAAACCTATTCAACTCGAAACCCGCCAACTACACCCCGCTCGCGTCATTGACCGCCTATTTCCGTCCACTTCATGTCCTTTCTCCAGAAATACAGTCCCGTGTACATGTGCAGATTAATAGCATTTGCTTACTCGCAAGTCGTAGAATTGAAACGCGATGTTTTTATATAACGTTTAATTACGTCAGCTGTTAGGCTTCCTCCTGATTATAAAAGAGGCGTATGAGCGTAAAACGGTGACACGTTTAAAAGATACACAAGATACTCGTAACAGAATGTCTAGATAATAAGCACAAACCAGTATAAAAATATATTTATATTTTACTTTTTAAAATTTAATTTTTGTCTCTAGTTTTAACAGCCAAAGTTATATAGGTTCTTCAAATTAGCTCAAACTAGACGAGAGTGCTCATTAACCATATTACGACATTATCTTAACCTCTGGATACCAAAAGCCTACACAATTCATGGATGACCTTTGCGATCATATCCATACAACTAAATAGACGCTATACCTATATGTGGGAGACCCACATGAATGCAGATGATGTGGATGAGCTCAGTTCCTCGGATTGTAAATTCGATAGAGCACTGCAGGCAAACATAACTATGTCCCTCCGAAGACTTTTGTTCTAGCAGTTTAGTGATCTTTGGGTTTTGGTTAGGCATAAACCCAATAATAGTACCTTTTTGGATAACTATATGTGTATGTAGAATTTCATCACCATCTTAATATCCTTTGATCTAAAATATAAATGTAAAAGTAAATGTCAAGATAGACAGTTCATTTACATTTCGAGGGATTGTTTCATAGCGTTTCTCCGCCAAACAATCGAACTTGGCATCAACACACGTTCCGTAAAAAGTTTTATGACCATTCTAAACCTTAGATGAGTTACACACTGCCTCTAAATCTGAACTAACATTACATAACGTTAAATTTCAAAAAGAAAATATTTTACAGGCGATATTGTAAAAGTTTAAATTTACAGTATAAACAAAGTTGTATAATGCAAACAATTTGATATTACAGCACTTTTGACTAAAAATATTTTCCTCTGGACTTTGCACGCGGTTCTGCCCGCGTAATATAGGTTTTGTCATGGAAACTTTCATCACCAATTCAATTCCGTTGGGAGATGATTCTTGAAAATAAACTTGTCCATGTCGTTTTTGATTTCATGCCATATCTACACAAAATTATCACCAAAATCCGTTTAGTATTTTTTGCGTGATTGGGTAACATGTTGACCGTCCATCCATTTTTCTTACCACATTATGTGCTTTTATTAAAAGTAGCCTGTGGCCTTTTCTAGGGTGTGTTATACATAGTAGTTTTTGCGGGATTGAATAACAAACAATGAACAAACATCCATTAATCTATTCTCACAAATAGGTACGATACATACATCTCATGTTCGAGTAAGTAATAGGATGCTTGTTGGACATTAAAAAGGAGGGATCAATTTCAAGTTCAAATGTTAGTGAATTAAGTTTTCGAATATAATTTTGGCACGTCACACATGCTTAGTTCATTACGTTATGAATCCAGACGCTGCGTCGTGAAGAAAATTACCGTCTTTTTTATGAAAACTGCTTCTGAATGTTAGGATAAAAATAATGCATTAAACACTCATGACGTACGCTAACAGTGCTCAGCTTATAAAATCCTCTGAGTCACGATCTCAGATATCATTTTCCAATGATATTCCAGAAAGAACCGATAAATTTAAAATCTAGGAAGCAGTTAAATAAAGTTTATATAAAAAACATTTTTTTTACATAACCGAAGTAGTTAACGGTTATATAAAAAAAACAAATTTTTTTTCTTAATTTTTTGTAAAAATAAACATAACAATATATTAACGAAGTCAGTACTTAATTAAAGCTATAATAGCAATGTCAGTACAAATACTAAATAAATAATTATAATTACCGATAGTATTGCTAAATCTGCCAGCATTCCTCAGGTAGGAAAAGAGCTCTCCGCCGCATACGTAGTCGAAGAGCATGTAAAGACAAGAGTCGTCGTGGGTCCACCATCGTCTGTAATGAAAACAAAATCTTGTATATTTATTAAATACCATATTTTTTGTACATAATATTTTTTATACAGTCCGTATCCGTACTTGTACATTTTAAATTAACAACAACTCTTAAGCATCAAAACTTAAACTTAACTTAAACTTTTATCAAGCACGAGGTAAAGTGGGTCGCTGTGAATTCAACGCATAAACTATAATACAAAAAACGTATAAATCGTTAATTCTACTGAAATAACTACCGAATAAATGTGTTAAGGTAAATAACCAAAACTTTTTTATTTCTAAGAAAATCTATATTATCTACTTAGTTACATATAATAAAATTGTAACTGGTCGCTGTCTGTATATGGAAGATGTATGAGAAAAACTATTATTAGGGGCCTTTATTAACCCAAAACAAGGATTTTAAGAATTTTTGTACGTTTGTCTGTGCGTTGGTGCGCAGTCTCAGAAACGGCTTAACCACATGCGGTTTTCACTAATGTATTGTAGTAAGCTTCACTTAACATTTGGGGTTCGTTTTATTTCAATCGGCTCATAAATAAAAAAGGTTTGTCAATTTAAAGAATCTAAAGAATAAAGGATATTTTACACGGGAAAAGCTGTGGGGGTCGGCTAGTTTTGAATAAATTCAGATTCGTGATCGTGTTAAAATAACGCCAAATTAATAAATCCATAGTCCATTATGCTTTATCGTTTCATCTTCAATTAATTCTCGTAAGTATAGTTATTTTTTTGCCTTCATTATAATACAAGTAAATAGTTTCATCGGGTAAATGAACTTTTTAATTACTTTTACGTACTTCAAACAACATTCATTGTTCACGATTGACACCCTGTAAAGATTTATCGCATGTTTTTTTTTCAAACATTACGGCCGATATATCAATGTATACGAGTCTGAAGCAGGTCTGAAGCAATAAAGTCAGTGATGGCTTGACTATTGCCAGCTGTGTGGGTGATTGCGCAATGCGCGCACGCAGCTATGTATACTGTTCACTATGATCTTGATCTTCAACAGCGAGAATATCTTCATATTTCAGATGTTTGAGACCGTGATCTAGCCATCTGGAGTAGAGACCTGCGTTGTACGACACAATCAGCAACATCTCTGTGGGTATCTAATACGTTTATTGGCTTCTCAAAACAAAATCAGCAGGCATTTTTCTGCTTCATCTTTAGTTTGAACGGCTCTATATTTTTTTATCGGGAGCTGCAATGTGCAGCCTGCACCATATTATCATTTCAGTTTATTTTCATTTGAATTAACGCATCTTCCCATAAATAAAAGTCAACAATCAATGCCGTTGGCTATAAGCAATCAGGGCAAGGATTTTTACGCACCATGGAGCATATTAGTAGTAGGGGAGCCCAAGAGGCTAAATGGGGATTTTCTCGAGCGTCGTAGGGTTCTATTGGATTTTGAAGATAAGATGGTAAAAATAAAAAAGGTTATATCATGTATTTCGCCTTGTCCTTTCTCCGATTGGGGGAGCACCTACAGGTCTACTAAAATTTTAATTAAATTGTTACGTACATAGAAATATTCGAGCGCGTCAGATATTGATATTGTATATGCCCCACGTGTCTCTGATATTGGAGGTATGTTATTCTGCCGGGTAGCATGATAGGGGTGGCTGTACGGAAGGGTAGAAAATGAAAAAAAGTTATTCGTGCGTCAGATCAGAGGGGATGTTAAGTGAACCCGAAAAAAGGTCCTATTATAAAGACTGACTTCAGTTCGTAGCGAATTTTTGAAAATGCAAAACAAAACGCCGGTAATACACTGCCTTACTTGACACTCAAATCGTCAGTAGGTATATTGAATTGCACACTTTTCACCATGTAATTAACCCACCGTAGCTTAGTCCCCAAAACCCTTCTTGGGATCCCCTAGTATCATCATCATCATTATAGTAATACGTGAAACAAAAATTTTCGGTACCAATTTACGAAAATTACGTGGACTTACTCCTCCGAGTATGAAATTTGGCACAGTTAAAGTTTATACAGTGAAGAAGTGCAGAAAGCTAATATTTTTATATAAGAATGCATTAAACATACATTAAATTAATAAATAAAACATTACACACACTACATGCGTTTGACATACACACATGATACACACAATAAAACATTCATTGATGCGACTGATTTAAAATGTCAATGTCAAACGTCAAACAGTTGCAAAGTGTCGAAATTGTCTCATAATTTAATGAGTTACGAGTTTCGACCAGTAGGCGGCAACTAGTAGGTACCTAGTAATTAATAACCGCTGACGCATATACAAGCCACGACGACATTTTAAACGACACCTGTCGTTACGACATAGTGGGACCGCGCTCACGTTCACGTTCACATCCAATATTTGAACTACAATACCCGCACAGAGGTCTGTCTCCCATTGGAATACAATAAACCACTATCTCTCTCACACTATCCCCTATCTCGCTCGCACCCGCCCTATGAAGAGCGCGGGAATGTCGGCGGAGTATTTGAAATCGAAAAAGAAATAAAGGACGCGACGCCATCTTGTAAAACTTCCTCGAGAAATAGGGTACCTGTCTTAGAGCTATCTAAATAAAGTCTTGTTTCGTGTGCTTATGCAGTAGATAACTTTTTATTGGAGTCGAAATGGGTTTTGAATTTCATTTCTGCTAATTTAAGGCAAAGGCCTCTTCAAAAGGCCTTCTTAAGCACCACATCAAAGCTCGGCTCTTGTCCAAAGGTTACTCTAAAGTAAATGAATACCTCAACGACAGGAATGCTTGGGATGATAAGATGTTTCTAACTGATTAATTATTTAATGTATGTAATTATGAATGTCGTAAAGTGTAATTTGAAATTTTTACCTAGTTATTGTTGTTATTGTTTTAATTTTTTAATTATTAGATACTATGAAGTAAAATGACTTCATTGCAATTAACAATTGTACAGTTGACGATCACCGATCGATTAAGTGATAATTATAATTTTATTTTTTTTATTGTTTATAAGGTACATAAATGTACTTTATACGAATTGCAATCTAGCCTTATTTTTACTAAAGACTAATAAGTAATTTAACGTTAACTTAAACTTCTATACAGAGTGTTTCTTTTAAATGGGACAGTATGGGGAAA
>DWMR01000044.1:0-18500 GCA_018245355.1 Dalla costala
AACATTTTAAAACTTTTGTCTTAGTTCCTTAAAAAACAAATTAAGTTGTATAAGTATATATTCACGCGGACAGTATTAAGCTTTGATTTTGTACGTGATTCGTTATCTAGTTGGTATTGTTGATCGAAGGGTTTAAGAAATAAAATTATCAATACAAATTGAAGTGTACAATTAATACAGATCAGTCAACTGGGTACATACTTATTATACCGGGCATTACAACTGTATTTGTCCAATTGACATTATTATTATTTCATACTTTATTGTTCAACCCTTAAAACAAGGACTACAATGGTGGCATCATGTTGTTATAACGGCAGCGTTACCAATTCATCAATTAGTGAGTGAAGCAAATTGGGCTTGGAGACCATGACAATTTCTGCTACGTTAAACACACATCACAGCGCTTTTAACCCCGCCAAACAAAAAACCGTCAACACAAGTTCAATAACCAAAGGTAGCAGTCGGCTCACAAGAGATCGTCACGACAATAGCTGCGACCGGATGCATGGTTCCTTTTGTACCGGCGCTTTTAAGTCCTTACCAATCGAAGGCACTGTCTGACAAAAAATCCCGAAATATAACTAAAAGAACTGTTTTTGGCTCACGTCACGAATAAAATTACATAGTTGTAATTCTTTATTAACATTAGTGGCTGACAACTGACAACCCTAACAAAACAAACCATACACCCAAGTTTATAAATAACTTGGAGAAGAATTAATCCTCCAAGACAAATACGCTGTCGATAACAGACAGCCTGTCAATGTATAAACAAGAAAAACATTAAAAATATCTATCATCAGCATATTTTATTGTCATTATACTTTTGGCTTCTTGGTTCTGTTTAATTTGAAAAGTAAAAATATGAAATCTACGATGCGATTTGCGATACAAAGATATAAAGAAAACCGAAGAAAAATGTGGACTTTTATTTTTTACTAACTTCATTTTATTTTATATGATTTACCAACTGTTTTAATCGTCATGGAATATTTTTGCAAAGTCAAACTAAACTCTTTTTAAATTTAACAATAATATCCTACGTTTCATTCCACTTTTCGTAATGCCAATATTGTGATAAGTTATATCGAAAGAAGCAATATCTGAGATGGGTTAGAACAATATTTTATTACATCGCACATTTGGCGTTCTTTTAAAAACAACTATAAGGGACGAGTATTATTTTAGAATATTTAAGAATAAGTACCTACCTATCTGATCTTACATAAATTGTGATATCAAAATCTTTGATAAGAACGAATTCATAAGAAAAATTGCTTAAGAAATAGTAGGTATAGGAAGCAACAAGAATGCTACTTACAAAGTCGTTTAAGCCAGAAACATAAAATACGGCGTAAAATGGTCGAATCGTATACAGTAGAACCACCTACCGAATCTTCGTGAACTTGAAACCTACTCTTAATATTGCTGTTTGTTTTGCTAACTTTACACAGACTCCCAAGTCGCAAAAAGACCGCGTTCACGGTGAATTTCATACCGCCACTATTTTTCCAAGGCAGGTAAGCGGATGCCCTTTGTGTGTTGCTGAGGCCTACGCTCTTTTTCTCTTATTGTCCAGATTCCTAACCGGATAGGAAATCGATGACGTGTGCTGAATTCACGCGTTTGGTTAAAAAAGAAACATTGTTGTTTAGCACTCTCTAAATACACTTTACTTGATTTGATAATAATAGATACATAAAGCATTAATACACGATATACCAAGTTGCACCGTTAAAGCAAATTCATAGCAATACATTGAATAAGAAGGACTGACGTTAGGAACAAGTCAAATTAGATCAGCAATAAATGAGGGTTGACTTGGGTTTTGAACGAGCTTAGGGAAACGGTGTGACGAATAGATTGTGGAAGGGAGTTCCAGGGAGTGATGGCAGTAAAGTAAAAGGAATTTTAATACAAAATTGAATGTAGAGGATTGTTGAGGGCAGAGATTGTAGTGCAGCGTAAGGACCGATTGTGAATCAGGTAATTATGAAGAGATTAGATAAAAATGAATATAAAATACTATTTATTGGGGAAGAAATAAGAGACTATCGTTTGTCGAAGAATAAATTGTAATTATTAATAAAGCATTAAATAATTTACAAAAGTAATGATATTTTTAACGCAGAAGCTTCAAGATTTGCCAATTTGCATGGAAATGAGAATATCAAAGAAATGCCGTTTCCGTTTTAAGTTATGCTAATGATAAATAAAGACCCTTTTCATAAAACATCGGGAAAAAATCTGTCTACAAGAATAATATGAAGCCATTGATGGATACAAATTCTTAGAATAAAAAGCAACCGAGTACAGGTCAAAGCTAATTATTCTGTATGACTTCCCAGTTTGAGTATTACGCGATAAAATCGCATGAATTGTTCGCTTGTATTTATGAGAGCGTAGGAGTAACGATGTGCTGAATTAAGCCAACATTTTTTCTAAGTGGGCATAAACGGACCTCTGCCCATATATATTGAGTGTCGTATATTTTACGATCCATCCCGCTCGAGGGCACTTCCACAGGGTGAGCATCCGCATCGAGTGGACAAAATTACCTTCGTCGTGTTTTACAAACCAATCCACTTGGCTTTAAATCACAGGTAAATGCCTGCCCCCTCGTCGTTGCTTAATTTTGTCGACCGATAATAGTGACTAGATCATCGATTAACAATATCCTACTAATGCGAAACTTTGTGAGGATGTATGTATGTTTGTTACTCTTTCATGCAAAAACTACTGAACGGATTTAGATGAAACTTTACAGTAATATAGCTTATACATCAGAATAACACATGGGCCGCAATTTATAAAGATTTTGTGTAACTTGGCCATAATATAATGATAAATATCAAGTAAGTCGGAAAAAATGCACTCTGAGAGCTATCTTGGCGTGCGCTAACCGTTCAAGTTACACGAAGATAATGTACCGTAGGATTGGTTGTCTTAAATAGTCCTAATTAAAAGTCCGCGACAGCATTTATCTACCTTTTATATGGAAGCCATTATATCCAAAATAGTATCTTATAATATATCACACACGGGAAAACACGTTTTAATCAAATAAGCTCTAAAGATGGCGTTACGGGCGCAATAACGTGTTGACGTCTTCTTATTTTACGCGAGTGAAGCTGCGTGGGATAGCTAGTCATCTATAATATAATAAGTCTGTAACTTTACCAAATTCGAATCCAAGTCTGTCCGTCTGTCCCTTTGTAAGAGCATTACGCTTAAACTACCGAACAGACTTCGATGTTACTTTGTATAGTAGTTACTTATACTCCTTAATCCGGATCCTCCTTAATCCATTTTCAGGCTATTTTGAATCCTGGAAAACTTAAGGGTTCCTTGAGAATGTGGGATGAAACACTGTAAAATACCAGCGGATTGGTTTCAAACTTAGAAAACGGTGTTGTTGATTAAAAAATGTAATAGTACGTATTTTGTAATCTTTTTATAATTTACAAGGGGACTAATTTACTTATTGCATAAGAGGAGTAGAAGTAAATTATTGCCAGTATTCAGACTTATCAACATAAATACTCTAATATTATGGGCATTATAAATGTATACATGTATAAATGTCACCCCAAAATGAGCTGAAAACAAAAAATGAATGTGTGAGTGAATATCACTCTTTACACTCATCATGATAAAACGACGTTTTATTAAAGAGAAGATAAATACCACAGAATAGCATGTGTGAGCATGCGTGCGTGTGTGAGTGGGTGTGGGTGCGAGCTACAGTTTTATACCAGTAATCATTTTTCAGTAGCCTAGTTTGTTAAAACAAAAGCCGCGTCCGGTCACTACGTCACTAGTATAAAATATATAGGTATGCTTGCAAATAAACTGAGTTCACTTTTTGCAAGTTATTGAACATTTTTTGGGTTATATAAGTTATTTGACTAGCCTGTCAGCCGGGTAGACCGCGATATATGTCTTTTAATATCCGGGAGCGTTCTCGATGTATTTGACGATGGCTGTATTGGTTGAAAACAGACGACGTCATAGAACTTTAGGGGAACGTACAGTGGATGGTATCATCTAGCATCATTCCATGATCACACCACTTCGCCATAGTTTGCTGTTTGTTTTAGTATGTAAGGAAAGTAGCTTAAACATTGGTGCGCATTTTTATATGTACGTCTCGGTGCCCGCATCGGTATCTGTCAGTTAGCTAATCGGCACTGCTTTCCCAAGATGCCAATTCAATCTTCTTCTTCTATTTTTCAACCTAGGCCTCCCAATGCTGGATAAAGTCTCTTCGATTGCACTTCATCTATCTTGCACCACTTTCGTCCACTCACTTCCTGCCACCTTCACCAGGTCAACCTTTCATTTAGTCGGTAGTCTACCAACACTTCTTCGTCCAGCTCACGGTAATTTTTTTTCCTTGCCTGCTCTTACAAAATATCGGATAACATTAATAAAATCTATATAAAACCGACCGTTCGCCAAAAATTAAATATTATAATAACAAAAACAATCCTACAAAATCCCGACTACTTAAATAAGTACAATGTTTACTCATTAACAACATAAACAAAAGGATTTTACAACCGGATCACCATTTGTGTCTCATCAAAGCATAAAGCGTTTTAGTTCGTTAATTTATTTCGCAGTGAAATTCCACGAGACGGCAGGTCTTCGGACATGCAAACAATTAATTACGGGATATTAATGCGAGACATTAGTCAGGCCGTGTCAGCGGCGGACTTGCGGTTTACCCACTCATCTTAGCACTGTTTTCATTATTTTTAACACCCTTTTCAAAAGGGGTGTAGCTTTAAAGCGTTTCTTTGTATGTTCAGATCCACTTTCAGATTATGATTTTCAGCATTCGACAATTACCTACTTTGTTCCATTTCATTTACTCCATGAACTTGTAACAAATTTTCTAATTTGTATTAAGGATCCGGAACCAAGAGGAAGATTGAATTTTTAAAATTAATTTATTAACATTTAATGATCGTATTAATCGTCGTAGAGTATGTATTTATTGATCATTTATTTAATCGTGACGAGACCTAATTATTACTCGAAATGGCGTTTTGATTGAATTCCTAAGGGGATAAAAAGGATAACAAAATGTTTGTATGGAACCCTCCTTCCATCAGCCTTTATAGGTCCACTGCTGGACATAGGCCTACCCTAATTGACGCCACTTCCACCGGTCCTGTGCCCTGCTCTGAATCCAGCGTGGAAACCGCTGTTTCCTTCAGGAATTGCTTAATTGCTTCATATTTGAATTGGTATTTGGCCTATTAGTAAAAATTTATGAGGGATTTATTTCAATGATTTTGGAAAAGAAGGGAAGGAATGAAAGCTTGTAGGTACCTACTTCTTCTTCTTCTTCTTCAGCCCTTATTAGGCCTCTCCCAAGGCAGGCCACTGAGCCCGATCTTCGCCTCTTCTCATCTATTCCCCGCCGCTTTGCGCAGATCGTCGCGCCACCTGGCATGAGGTCGTCCCACACTACGTTTGCCTAGTCGCGGTTTCCATTCTAACAACGGTAGGTACCTACCTACATCAAGGGAAGTAATTTCTAAAACCATGCACACTGATATTTTTCAAATAAATAGTTGCTTTTGGCCATATTAGCTAGAAATATACAGGAGATCTTCATTTTAAAAATCAAAATAATACCGCATGAACAGTAGTTTGATCAACTGGTTGTGTAAAGTCAGCACCACCCTCCGAATATCGGATATTCGACTTGTTAACGCTTCGCTCGGCAATCGTGTCGGTAAGGCGAAAGCCTGCATGCGCCTCATGCAAATATCACAATCTGAATTTAAATATCGCAAGTATAGGCCGAAGCACCGTTCTCGGTCGTTCAACAAAAGTGGAAGGGAAATCCTACAGAAAAATAAATAAGTTAATTGCAATGCGATGCAAGTCGCATGCGTCGAGACCTTGCCGAGTACATCTCAGTATTGAGGTTTCCTCGCGATCATTATTTAGAAGATCAGAACTTCTAAATTGTTGACTAAATACCGAATCTGCGGCGTGCCAGGCCCAGTTGCGATGTAACTAAACTCCAAAAATTAAGCTTTCATCTTAATCCCAATTCCTGCAGAAAAAAATGATTCTACGTTAATGACCGCTGTAATCATCATCTATACATAAGCCTTAGCACGAGTCATCTCTTAGAAAAAGAAAGACCACGCATGATTCACGCTGGTGAAGTGCGAGTAGCATCAACAATATTTTGAGAAGAGATTGTGGAGAACTCTATAAGCGTAGGACGCATGAAACTTCGGGAAATCGTGCGCGGGATTCCTTGAAACTCCAAATAGAAGACCAAAATCCTAACCACTCGGTTATCCATCTATCCATCAGCCTTATTGCCGTTATAGTGATGTCCAAAACCCTTGTTGATGACGCTAACACTCTAATCTGCCTGTTTATGCATTATGTGGTGATTATGACGAAATTATTTAGCTCCGCGATGTACATTAATTAGCGATCGGCCAGCTGAACGATGTGTGGGCAGCGGGCGGCTGATAACATACGTGTAATCCGATAAAATACAAGTACCTATTGCCCTCGCCGCTCGTTACTTGTAATTACTTCCTGACGTGGTCTACAGACCGCAGTAGGGAGGAAAAACAAACTGTATTTTTACCAGCACCAATTTTTATTACACAACAGCCGCGTGGAAGTTTATACGTTTCACCGGCGAGGAAGGCCTCTTACTTGCATCTCTGTGTGTTCTGTAGAGAGCTCAGGTTATAAATTAAGAACTATACGTTAAGTAAAACTGACTCATCTAATCAAGATGAAAATGGAGCTCGGCTTTTAAGTTATTGATAAAAAAATACGCCTGTTTTTTAACCGACTTCAAAAAAACGAGGAGGTTCTCAATTTGACGGCTTTTTTTTGTTTTTTTTAATGTTTGTTACCTCAGAACTTTTGACTGGATGAACCGATTTTGATGATTCTTTTTTTATTTGAAAGCAGTTGCTTTTCGTGTGGTCCCATATAAATATCATTGTTGTTGAACCCTTTACTTCGGAGATACATCAGAAAAGATTGAAGTTGGTTTTATTTTGTTATAATATATTCACTAATGCAACTAATTGAAACACTCATTGCTTATAATGATTCAAATGTTCAACTGTCTCTAATCAAACCACATTATTTATGCATTCAACGTTCACACTTGGAATTTAGTTTTATATAAAAATATTTGTTTAATTATATGTATATATAAATATAAATACACTTCAATAAGTACGCCCGCAGGATACGCACAAAATGAACTGTTGTATTAAATACGCATCGGCTATTGAACAAATCCACAACACGCGCAAGCTCGACCTCATATAGGTGAGTACTTACGAATTCATTTCAGTGGAATTTCTAAACAACGCTATCCCGTGTTCCCATTGGTATTTCTACAAAGCCTGGAAGTTGTAGAGGTATTCCAAATTGTTTACAAAATTCAATCCTAAAGCTTCGAGCCAGATTAAATCTAATTTCAACTTTAAGGTAAGTCTGAAATAAGTCTTCATAAAACCGGATCCCTTTGATTTAACCCTTCCCGAAGTTAGACTTGCTGATTGCCCGAAAGTTAGTCTTGGTTGTTTTTCACGCTGTCTCTTTTCCTTTTCGCTGTAGAAAAAACAAATCGAAAACAAGCGAATAAGTAAAATGATTCAAAACTGTCTTGTACGACCCGACGACGCTACGACGGCATGTCTTCGGATGAGAGATACCAAGGAATCGTTCGATTTATAATATTTTATTTTTTTAATTTTTTATTGTAAATCTAAGTTACACTCACATCAGTGATATGAGATGCTTTGACACCAGATATGAGATGATTTGGCTTGACCTGATCTGTCCCAACCGCATACCAACCTAACTGACTCGATTTTTTCTAATATGAGACGACGAAATATCATGGCTGCGACCGGATAGTATTTGCTGATTCTTGTAACGCTTCGTTTACAAGGCAACTTTAGTTGTTCCGGTCTCCATTTATTTCCTCAAACGAACGAGTAGGAATCGTATCTATATCAACTTTGTGGGAGACTTCACTGAAAGTTGTAAAATCACTTTTTCTCTGGTTTTTTATCCGATTTGAATTTCCATCCATAGTTATTGAAGATTTTTAATTTTAGTAGGTACATACTTACTTATATCTAGTTGACTACTAATTTTAGTTCACAAATACCGTATAACGTCGTTCAGTTTAGTTGCCAGCAGTCCGGTAAAATTAATTTTGTTCTAAAATGAAAACAGATAGAGGAATTTACTCATCTTCTATGATAAAAGCGGGAACCGCATGCGAACGCGGCCATATTACAAATCCCCGTTATTAAAATTACTTGGCAGATACAAACAAGCTTTTTGTATCCGTAGTCTGTAGCTACACGGTGTTTCTGTTTCGTTTTTTAACGCTACTATTACAAAAAATATACCTAATATGTTATTTTGTGCTGGTAATATGCAGACAGATCAAGGTGAGTTGGTAGGCAAAGCATTCCATCCTAATCCTAATCCTTAGATGGCACCACATAATTAGAAACCGCTAAACCAAATCCTACACAAAGCGTATGGGATGTAGGTACTCGTATACCTAGCAAGCTAGCGGGCGCGCTTTACAATACTTGATTACCATTTAAAACCGCGTTCGGTCACGCTCTATCTTCAAGAAAAGTTATAGCACCATTAATGCTTAAAAAAAGAAAAGAAAATATTGCGATTCCCAAATTCGACATGGATGTCGTCGTTGACAAATAACCAGCTATTAAAAAATCGGGATCACCGATCGAACGAAGTTCCTTACCCTCTAGCCTGCAGTAACATTGTATGAAAGACCTAAAATTATGAGATAATAATAAAGTAATTAGTAAGAAATGTAGAAATTGATTTCAATTTTGTATATAATGAATGAAAAAACTAGGTATAGATATTTACGAAAAAAATAAATGAAAACAATAATTTCGTCGCAGTCGTAGAACAAAGATGGATCTGCAAATTAGCAACTTTTCAAGAGAGCACTTTAAAGTGCTGTACATGAGTATATATATATCTGTCATATTTTGAAAACGAGTAGTTATAATCTTGAAATTTGGATATGTTACCATGTGTTTGGTATTTTACGTACACTTAAATTTACATAAAATCTCATGTAGAAACTTTAAAGTGCTCTCCTAAAAGTTGCCGTCCGTCTTTGTTCTACGACTGCGAAGATTTTATTATAAAAAATTAATATTGAAAAAGAATTTGAAAAACAATAAGTACCTATTAAAAAAAAAGCTTATTATAAAAAAAAAAATACCTACACAACCAATATCAAAATCTAAATCTAAATCGAAATCTTGAACGTTACACTACGTTACGTTACACTACGTTTTTTTCAGTGCAGCCTCCCTGCGCCGCGCCATGCCACCCATAGCGTGCGATAAGGAACTTCGTTCAAATAAATATTTTGCAAGGGAGTCACTTCTAGCTCGCGCTACATCAGAATCGCAGGATTCGCTATCAGTAGAGTAAATCTCCCCAGCTCGCCGCGGGACGCGTCAATTGCTGAATCTCTTCCGTTTCCGGTCATTTTCAGCTTCAGACTACCGATTCATTGCTTAGTAGATACTACAGTATTTTCGAGATAATTATCTTATAATTATATTAATACATGGAGCAAAATTTTGAGGTACCATTTTACGAAAATTACGCGGACGGAGGAATATGAAATTTGGTATTGTGTGTAATGTTTTATTTGTTAATTTAATGTAGTTTTAATGCATAAATATATAAAAATATTAGCTTTCTGCACTTCTTCTCCATATAAACTTTGTTGCAAAGATAACCACGAATAAATGTTTTCTTCTTCTTCTTTACATACACGACTTTTTTACGACATACCGTTAAAAGGTCGTTCACATAATTTGGAACTGACATAATAGTCGTGATAATGGAAATAGTAGTAGAGACGACAGTCGTGCAGCGATAAAAAAACGTAACACACAAACCTAACGCATAGTACAGTTTACGACGTACCTACAACATGAATTTTCTAAGTACAACGTGGTACCTACTCATTTGTTTTAACCTTATTGTCATCAAAAATTATATTTACCTACACAATTTCTGTAATTTGCTATTAATACGTAACTAACGAGCAAAATCCCTAATGCCATATCGGTTAATGTTTCTATTACCTACTGTCGCATCGTTGAGAGGTATCGCCGCGGCAAGCCCCTGAATAGCTGAGTCCCTTCCGCTTCCGATCACTTCCAGCCGATTACCGGTTCAAATCCATTGCACTTCAACGGCAACGATTCACCAGTATCACAAGCTAGAACGGTTTTATTTCAGATTTAGAAGTTCGTCAGCGTTATTATTAGGGTTCCTATTCTTTTCCCGACTCCCAGTTCGGTGACGCTGTAAAGGCCACTAGGGCCTGTACGTTCGAAAAAATAATTCATGGCGGGGACCGTGTGTGCTGCTGACATTTGCTTTTTTTAAAATAATAAATGCTTAGGTACCACTCACACGGGATTTTTTTCAGGATATACTTTTTAGGATAAACAGGATTTACTCTTGGGCCCGTAAATGGCCTTTTTACAAAGAATCACGTCGATTTGATACTCTGTTGCAGCATGAATGAAGGATAAACCAGCATGGATGAATGAGGAACTGTTGCATTTATAATATTAGTACCTAGTGAAGTCCTGATCCGATACAGATATCATAACTTATTTGCACATAAAAAAATTGAGAAAATCGTTCGAGAAAAAGGCATCCAAACCTTATGAGGCAGATTCGACTCGCGACTCGATACGCATATCGCAGGCCAGACAGGTGCATTAAGCAGAGAATGGGTGCCATTGCGATACTACTTCACGTGGCGGGGCTTTCGCGAACCGCTTTCAGTTTAATGTCGGCTTACTCGCGAGTGCATACAATGAGCTGTTTATAGCATGCCTAGAAACGCATTGCAAGTCACTCGAGACGATCTATTGATAGTTTTTTACTTTTTTCTCTGACTTTTTCTTCACTCTTTACACTTTTCTTTAAGTACTTTGTTTAGGTACTTTATGTAACATAGATTTATATTTTTACTGTAGTTACTGGTATTTGGTTATGTAAATGCGAATATTATTAGGTTTATTATATATTTACTTGCATTGTAAATGCCGGAAACACGCTCTGTCTGTTGAAGGAATTAACTGGAAACCCAAACTTGGTCGAAAATGTATAGGTATTGCTTTTTTCCGTTCGCTGTGAGGTCTTGGGTCGACTAAAATGTCCTTCGTGTCGGTAAGGAAATTCATCTGCTGATAAATCAAATTTTGACTGACATTAACATTGACATCTGATTGTACAGGGTGCTCATATTCTATGTTTATTATTGTTAGGTTTTTTGTCTATACATGTCCATTCGTTTATATTCTTATCTGCAATCAAATATATCAGCGATTGTCTTTGACTGGTTGTTAATAATAATTGTATTGCAAATATATTACCGTTCTAGAGATTGGCCCCTAGTATTAATTTTAAACTAATTATAAACTCATTTAAAATTGAGTGAGATAGGTTACAGTTATTAAGCTTACTTTACAATCAGGAAAAAGTACTTCGGAAATATAAAAAAGTAGTAAGTACTTAGTAAATCAATACCATCCTCAGACATGCCTTAGACAACGAAAACACTGAGAACCTTTTTCAGAATTGAATCATCATCCGTGTACTTTCCGCACGTTTGATAGCTTACACCTTTTATAGGGTGAGATATACCGATTATTTGCCTGATATTTTATTAGCGTTGAACCCTCTGCCGGCCCTGCAGATAGATGGGACAATCAGTCCGACCCTGTCGAGTCAAGACCCATGCTGACGCGGATTTCACATCAGGGTCCCTTGCAAAGGAATTAATGGATAACACGTTGTAAATCTACTCGCTTTGTTTACGTAATGTGCGTATACGTCCGCTTGACAGTATTCAAGGACAGCCACCTCTTCTATTATGTACTGAAAAAGATTAAACTATATAAATACGTTGCCCTAACAAATTCGCTCCCTCCAAACAATACGTTAAGACTAAGATTTATTCGAGAGCAAGCCAAATGAAAAGAGAATTATCGTGGAACGTGAAGGGGGTGACGATTGCTCCACCTGTCTCCGCCGGTCTGATTTAAAGCCACTGCTGCTAATAAAATAAGCTGCCTAATAAGAGTTCCTGATATCATCTAGAGAGGTCGGGTGATTCACGATGTTTTATTGTATCCATCGCATTTAGAGCCTTCCTTTTTTTTGTGCACACAAAAAGTAATGACCAATTCCACCACGCTGCTCCTGATCAACGCGGGTGATAGTTAGATCTTTTTTCGCTGTCCCAATTCCAATGTATCGTAATTTACCATTAACTGATGGGAACTGAAAAAGGTAAAAATGGTAAGCCAGTAAAAGCAATTTTAAACACATTAAGACATTAAATTGAAGACTACAGGAACGAAGTTACGGGCAATACATTAATAAGACATTTGCTCTATTCCCTCAAAGCACAGCACAAGAATGGTTACACTGCAACAAATAATTACCAACGGTAAAATTATTTCTTTCCTTGCATTATTATATTCTTAGACATTTTATCGATATCAGTGTGAAGTAAATTTCGGCGGCCCTAGCCTTCACAGCCGGGATCAAGCGCACGTCGACAGTTCTCGCCCCATTTGAGGCGCGTTTTTACGGGACCCACTCGCCCTCAACGACAACACGTTAACGTTGCCTCACTCGGGTCAAACATACCTACCATACATAGACTACCATACAATACGTTGCTCGAATATTCCCACTGTTCCTACTCGTGTTGAACACCTTCTTTTGTTAGATCGTTGGGATGGAATAGGTTTACTCTACCCCTGTTATTGAGCTGTCAACATTTGTAGCAACAAAAATGTTACTCTCTTGTCTCTTTAAACGGTGTCATCTTAAAAGATTACAGTGGTTTGACGCCCTTTAGTTGATTCATAGTAAACCTGCCCGCGGAACGAAAGGTCGATGGATTCGATATGTACTTACCTATAGGTACATAATAAAATAGCTAATAATTTATTAGGAGAAATAAAATTTTTGGTGTGCTGATGCGTCTTACCTATCCTATTAGTTTCAAACATCGAATAAAATACACAAACGCGTGTAGACACTGATATCAGTATTATTTATTTATTACCTACCGTATTATTATTATTACGTATTATTTTTTTTTAGAATAGAATAGTATAGAATACACATTTATTTCGTCCAGGTAAAATACTGCAACAACATACATGACATAGTTAACATAAAGCGACAGAGTTACAATGTATACAGTAAAATACTGGGCGAAAAGGGGCCGCACTCAGCATTTGCCGCGGTGAAACCGCAGCCACTGGTTTTCAGGGCGACCCCCTTTGTCGCGCAGATCGGGCTGGTGGTGCTTAATTACTAATAACAATTTAAAAAAATAAAAAATAATAACAACAAACACAAGAGACCTTAAAGAAATAAAAAGAAGAGTGAACATTGAACAATCTTAAAATTGATGCTATGACTATGCCTACCTACAGTAGGTACCTACTAATTAAACAAATAAAAATAATTAAAAAATAATAATAATAAGGTGCATTTATTGCCACACAAAAAACAAAGGGAAATTTACAGGTATACAATTTAAAGTAGTGATCAGCAAGACGATGAGGCTCAGCTTCCCCTGACACAGAACCATAATCCCATGCAGCGCTGTTTTTCAGACACACCCTTCTCCCTGTGATGTTGGGCGGATGTGGTAAATGTTTCCAATTTTCTGCCATTATGCATACTGCATGCTAGTTTCTTTCCATTATGTTTAATCTACTCGATAAAATTTCATAGAAGTTCTTATTGGATAAGAAGAAAATCCTAGGGAATTGTATCTTATCTTACGTGTATCTAACCTCGGTTTGGCTTATAATTTGTCGTAGCGTATTTATGTTGTGACATGACATGGAACTTCCACGTGTAGACAGAACCAAATGTACAAATGTAAACACAGCCAAGTGAAGTGCCACTACAACGATGCGCTTGTGTCTTCTTGTCGTAATTTAAATGCCAATCTCAGAATACAGTGAAGCGGGCGGAGTCTCGCTAAGAAATTATTGAGGCACCGCAATGGCGGCGGCATAACTCTGTGTGCGGGCGCGCTTCGTTGCGTAATGGCGGGCGGCTGGACCACTATAGTGTGAATGTGTGCGTACCGGCTTGTTTGTATGGGAGCTGGAAGCACCTATGGGTGCTTCAGTTACTACTTTATGAGGCGGCGTCCGCTCTTTTTATTACGTCCATGATAGTGAAATGCCAATTGAAATTGTATCAGATTTAAAATTGTTAAATAGGTAACTTCATTAATTTTGCACAAATATTTGAAGGACATTAATTCATTACTACTATTACATACATACCTACATCAGTACTATTTCGTAAATTATTTCAGTTGTAATTGTAAAAATCCAACCCTTTGAAGCACAGAGGCGCGGCGCGCGGCTCCAAAGCGGACTAATGAGGTCACGTGCCCGGCATAAGACCTTCATGATTAACCCGTTGTTGTTAGAATTATTTAATGAATGCTTCACATTTTAATGCAAATGCAAAAATCACAAGTGGCCTTTCAATGTTGTAAAATTATAAGGAATCATTTATAAAGGATAGAAAACTTTCTAATTTCTACGTAAACTCAAGTTGCCTAAGACAAATATTTAGTGTTTGTTATTTATTTTGGTAAGTCATTGCTTATAGTCTAATTTTATTTTTTCAAACAAAAGCTTTAGTTGGATTACACTTTTAGTCACTTTGAAAAGTATACTGAAATTTCATATAATATGTCACTGGCCCTGTGGCGCAACGGATAACGCGTCTGACTACGGATCAGAAGATTCCAGGTTCGAATCCTGGCAGGGTCGATTATTTATTTTATTTTCATTTTTTACTCCATAATATTGTCTATAAATTTATTGTTTTGGTTTGACAATTTTTTCTTATTAATCAAAAACATTATTAAATTAAAATGTTTTTTTTTGTTACGTTAAGAATTACGATATTATAAACCCTGAATATTATACTTACAACTTAAAAAACTACGACCCTTTATTTAAGCTTAGTCCGATGTGACATGTGAAATGTGAAACACTTGAGAGTTGCAAACAAAATGCTTAGCGAGAAGTGAGAAATAAAAACAAACAAATCAACTTGTAGATAACGCACGATAACTGTATCTTTTAGTTTGTGAAGTGTCAAACTGTTAGGATCTAAACTATTGGGTGACACGGCTCACTTGTTGCCTAAAAAAATGTACACTTGAAGTTGAAGCTAGGCTTGATATTTGCTAGCTAAGCTACAAACAGGAAATATATTTTTTGTATCTGGGCTTTACATACTAGTTAGGTATGTGACATATGTATGTAGGTACCTACTCTTCCTCGCCAATCCCAGCAACCAAAAAAACAAACTGTAAAATAAATATAAATAAACGCTTACACACTCACACCCCCGCACTAGGATTCCCTGTCTTGCGGGTGGCGGACACACACAGAACACAACACAATAACACCCAAGACCCGAGTAGAAACATTTATCTGCCAAATAAATGTTTGCCCCGACCGGGGATCGAACCCGGTACCCACAGCTTGTC
Organism: Dalla costala; assembly: GCA_018245355.1. NCBI lineage: Eukaryota > Metazoa > Arthropoda > Insecta > Lepidoptera > Hesperiidae > Dalla > Dalla costala. The sequence continues at coordinate 15,665 of DWMR01000044.1, forward strand.
AGGCTGAGTCACTAACCAACGCGCCTACGGAGTGCGCCAAGGCGTCTGTGTTGCGGTATGTGGGTTGTGAAGTTGTGAGGATGATAACTTGTGGTAAAACTACAAAAACGGCAAAGGTCAAAATTCTGGAACACACTTAGCTTAGCAACGACATAAAAATCGTATATACAAAATTGACATTTCAAATGACTGTTGGTATACTTAGTATCGCGATTTATACCAGCTGCTATGTAACTATTTGTGGACCTTATCAATTCGGGGTCAAGAGCGGGCCTTCCGCCCGATAACGACGCTCGATAACCGTCTGAAATTCTTCCAGCATCCCGCCTCGGCGGTTATTTATGGTCTGTAAATCAACACAAATATCAGGACATACCACAAAAACAGCAGATAACCCGAGGATTTGACGTTATGACAATATGTCAAAAAAGCTCTGTCGTTTGCTGTACCTACTGATAAGCTCGTTCCCATTTTATTTACCGTACGGTCTGACTGACTGAAGGATTCTTGAAGGACTTTTACTAAAGGAATATCTATGGAAATCAAAGATCAATAGATCAGCAAATCTAAAAAACTTAAAACGGATAAGTACTAAACAAATAAATATATTTAACTAGCAACCCGCCCCGGCTTTGCACGGGTGCAATTTTCTTTCATACGAATCAAGCAGGACATGACACATTGTACTTGTTTTTTTGTTGTGATTACGAACACAACAAAAAAACAGCCAAATCGGTCGAGCCGTTCTGAAGTGATGATCTTTCATACTTACTCTTCATTCATTGATTTTTATTTAGGTAGGTACCTACATAGATTCTAAAAAACCACTACATATTTTTTTAAAAGCAATGGGCGTATCTTTGGGGTCATTGTGCGATAACATAATTACTAATTAAAAACTTAGTGGACTCATCAAACTAATAAGTCTAGCTCAGTTACCTCAAAAAAGTTATTGAATATTTGGATACTATTATCTCAGAGTACTTAATACTTATTGCTTTGCCGTGCACTAACAAGTTCATGTGTACATCAATGCGTAACGCAAAGTCATTCAACAAACTATTTGTAACTCATTGTAGTACAACACGCTTTTGGCAATAACACATTAATCCAAAAATAATCGCACAAAGATGTAAGATGCTTTTCAAGACAAGGCAAGAATCGCGCTAAACCAAACAAGTGTATTTCATTTATCGTAATTTTTTAATGATTTTTTAAAACAAACTGTTTAATTTGATTTTTTTTATAATTTCACGCATCTAAATGCCACATAGATTTTCATGTATAAACGCTACGTGACATGATTGCAAAAATTCAAAACCGGTCTCTATTTACATTTTTATTCAATTGTTTAGTCGGTATGTATAAAAGAGCTTAACAAGATATACGAACACCAAACGTTGTATCTCCTCATCGACACCTTGACGTTAGTTCCTCAAAGTCAGGGTAACTTTTTGTTGTATTTACCCTTGAAGATTTCAAATCCAAATATTTTCTTAGCTTTTAGCCCGTTAGCGTTATACATCCAACAAACATCCTGTGAGGAGGCAAATATTGGAGCTCGCGTCACTCTCTGTCCCGGACATCACGGACATACGCTAAACATCTACCTATCTATTGTAAACTGGCTTGCAGGTAGTACCTTTCCCTTCTCCACTACAAGCACATTATAACTCGCATGTAAATCGATTATCATGTTCAAGTACCTTCAGGTTCTTGTACAATCTTCTACAGCTTCGTTGATCGGTGAGAAGTCTCACAAAAATATTACATTTATTTTGAAACACTTGTGTTGTCGACAATTCTACTAGCGTACGTTCAGTGAAGTAGGAATCATTCGATTGTAGCATTCCCCCACGCCCAGCGTGACTGTGACGAATACGTTTTAAATGGAATAAGTACAGCAGCAGAGTAAATCTTATTGTTGTGTTAACGCCAAAACCCTTTTAGATAATAATTGGAAAACGTTTTATAAAATCTTACTATTGTTATAAATGTGAAAATTTGTGTTTGTTTGATACGCCTTCACGGCTAAACTCACGGTCAACATAGCCTCTGTGGTCCGTGGCTAAACTGTACAATCGATCTTAACAGAAATTGATAGATATATAGATAGATATATATAGATAGTATATATATAGCGTAATAGGTATAGTATAAAATGTCATTACTTTTTTTTATTTTATTTTTATTTTTTAGTTAAAGATATCATTCCTTATACTGCCATCGCATAATCTCTCACTATCCGAAGGTTGACTGGCAGAGGATGCTTTTAACATTAAGTCCGCCTTAGTGTGTGTAGGTTGTAACCTACTGTTGTATGGTTCCAAAGCTTTAAATAAATAAATAAATAGAAATTTTAAAACATGGACATTGGACATAGATGAGCATAGGATACTTTTTATCCCGAATAATTGTACAGATTCCGATGGAATGAAGGAAGTCCTCAACTTAACGCGGACGAAGTCGCGGGCAGCAGGTAGAAAGTCAACCTTTATAATCAATCATTTGAATGTATTAAAAGATCCCCTTATGTAGAAATGTTGTTATAAGTATCTGACAAAAAAAGATCCATTAAAGTCATCAGGTCATTTACTTATATATTTATTTAATTATGAAGAGAACGCAATGTTGATAAGAATTTTGAATACTCTTTGTCGTTTGACAGATTCATGTGTACCACTTATTGAATCCTTATCTATTCTCGGATGACGTAGGTAAATGATCTTTGCACTAAATGGCTCAACGTTCCTTTTTGGTTTGAAGATATTAAGAAGTTTTTTTATCATTACTAAGAAAAACAAACAAATTTAAAATGTAGACACACAAGTTAGTT
>DWMR01000045.1:0-18409 GCA_018245355.1 Dalla costala
AAACTGTGGGATGCGCTTCCTTCTGAGGTTTTCCCAATGGACTATGACATGGGGTTCTTCAAAAAAGGCGCAAAAAAAGCTCTCCTTCAGGGCCGACGACGCATTGGCGACTCCTCTGGTGTTGCTGGTGTCCATAGGCGACGGTGACCGCTTACCATCAGAATGCGTTAAAAATGCGTAAGTAGCACCTATAATATACAATATCTACTTATATGTAGTAGTAGGTATATGCGGAAAATAAATTTATTTTAAGATTTTTCATTAGGTACTGCCACTCCCAATGAAATCTAATTTGCGCTAAAACGATTGAAAAACGCGCATTTTCGGGAGAAAGCGTAGTGAGCCCCTTAACGCGCTTATAGGTACTAGGTACTCGTATATTAAGTAATAGCTCTTAAAGATTTCAGTACCTATAGACATGTCAGACTATCTTGTTCTTTAATTTCCTTCGCCATCAGCGACGGACACCTAACGGTATACTTAGTAGAATAAATTGCATGTTGCAGCCATAAATTTATTATTGCTGCTGTAAATCTGTATTGCAGTTATTTTATTGAGTAGTAAAAGCTATTTTCCAATCAGTCGAGGATGAAATCGGGACGACAATATACCTACCTATTTACATATCAACAATAAACTCGGAACGACAGACGGGCGCTCAAAATCGAATCTGAAATACCTATAAGTATTACATTACAGACGAATGCTCGTCAGTCAGCTGCAGTAGGTACTGTAACGTAATGCTCAAAATCGAATCAAGATTGTTACATTACAGGCGAATGCTTGCGGTGAGGGAGAATCCTTGGATTGCCTGCCTACACAGCTGTTTAAAAATATAAATTGTATAGGTAATTTTAATTGAGTATGATTTTTTGGGATGATGATAGGCATTAAGTCCGCCCGTTGTAAAACCTAGTTTTAGGTGTACAATAAAGTTTTTATAATAATATCTAATAATAATTTTCTTCTTTTGCGAAAGATTAAATGTTTTGTATGAATTACACTGCTTATATTTAATTTTTTTTAAAGTCCCTAACTTGTCTTTGATTTTGGCTTTACTACTACACTACATACCTAATAGTATTTACTACGGTAGGGCTATTATGAGTCGCCCATTTGGGCTATTATGAGTAAGCGCACAGACGGAGGCGATTGCGTTTACCGTCAAATCGCGAGCCAGCTATCAAAAATATGCCGCGGCATTAGTACCCTATTACGTCTGCATTCAGTTAAATTTGTCTTGTTAGAAAAGTTACTTACGACGTTCATTTGCTAGACAAGTTGCCACACGTTCGACACACTTCTAACCATTCTAAAACGACGAAAGTTCATTTTTATTAAGCAAAATTGCATCATGTGTAGACGCAATAATGTTGTTTTTAGCAGAGAGCGTTGTTACCATTTTTCCATACAAAATGATGACCACAAGAGATACATTTACGATATCGAGCGCTTAACGTGGCAACTCATAATACTCCTACCGTATATAATAAGACTCACTCACTCCCTGCAATGGAATTCGTTGTGTTGCGGACACATACAGAATACATACAATTAATTTACCGAGAAAATAACCTAAATGTATGCATTCAGCTAAAATTAGCCAAACATATTGGACATGTAATCTATTGTAAGGACTTTGTACCATTCTGATGCAATTAATTATAATGATATGATTTACATGACTAACCCGGCCGGGTAACGAACATGAAGGGGAAACTTATTTTTCTTATTTTATTACCTTTCTTTATTGTTTTATTTTTATAATTTGTTTTGTAACCAATGATTAATACTTGCGCCAACGAATACTAACACACTTTCAAGCTAGATAAGATCTAAGGATGAAATATTGAACATCAAGCATACAGCGGCCGTAATTCCTAAGGGAAATATTATTTTTAATCAAATTTGCGTGAAGCAGAATAATTTTCCCGTTGAATGGCGTGGAAATCATTCAGTGTTAGCTTTGAAATATTATGAGCTTTTATCATGTTATTGTATGGCGAAGTTATAAGAAAAATTCCCACGTTCCGATATAAAATAATGTTAAAGCTAAAGAGTAACATACAACTTATAGATTATGTTTGTTTATTTTAATGTAAAAGTAGTAAACAACAGGCGTTTGATCGTATGTAGCCACTTTCGTCCATGGATACTGTAACAACTTAGAATAGAACTGTTACTTAGTGTTATCAGTTAGTTGAAGTTATCCTTTTAGGACTATTAATCAGTTCGTAATATGACTGTAGGATTAGGATTGTAGTAGAAGATAGCAGTAAATTTTAGTTCCAAGTTGGTAACGATACTAACGATGATGCTCCTGAGAATTGAGAAGGTCAATTTACAAAATATACAACAGACCAATACAACATAGTATAAAATCTTAAGTAGATATGCCTATACTAGTGACTTACAGAATTTGCTGCACTGCCTTTTCACAAAATCATCTAAGGCTTACTTACAAATTACTGAACCAACATTGAAGTAGGTATATTGTTTAATACCTAAGTACAAAACTTTTCATGTAAGTCTGAAGTGGAGCGGTGCTGACTGAACTGTTTGTCAAGAACCGTGCGTGATCGCACATACTTAAAGAGCCTTACATCTATTAGAACAGTTTGTACTGTTTGTAGGTCGGCAATTATGTGTTGCGTTTCGCGATCTGCAAAGCCACTTTAAGTTGGTGTTGTATTTAACGACATGGGCAATTTCATATGGGCATAGAGCAATACGTTTTCAAAACGAAGTAGTTCTGTATAAAGTTCGTCCGGGGCGCTCAGACCAATGCTAGCTCAGTTTCAACAAACATACCTACTGTCGTAGTTTCCTTTTTAATGACAATGTGCGTCTCAAAATGATGCATTAAAATTTCAATGGGTCTTTTAATTATACTGTCTTCAACTAAAAAAATCTGAAACTCGCACAGTATATCGAGCAATTAAGCCTAACTTACGTTACTGTGAGACTCAGCCTTTGCCTTAGCTATAAGGCTTCGATCTTGAAAGATCTCGATTTTAGGAGATCACTGCGACGACTACGGCAGTCGAGGGGTTGCGCAAAGTTGTCATAACATGGCAAATGTTAGCGCGAAGTAAATGAAATTAATTTTGTGTAATACTTTCATACCGGTCGGGCAACTGTGGGCAGTGCTAGCACGACCGTCGACTCCGGCGCAGCAGTCGGTCCCCGGTCGGCAACCTCGCGAACTAGAGATTTTCGAAACCTTTGTACGTACGTAGTGACTTGTGGCGTTCCCGTCAAACGTTGCGTTTGGAATTTTTGGGAGACTATTATTAAAGGTTCGTATAACTTTGGGTACTAAGCTAGGCTAAATATTAAGTTTTATTTGTAAAGGAAGACAGTGTACCATACTTTTTTTTTTTTTTTTAATCTATGAGGAATTTGTGAGTCTACATTTGAAATTTGGTCACTGGTTTTTTATTTCGATGCTCATAGCTGTCTTATCAGTTAGATGTAAATTTTAAAGGTAGGCTGGGTATAATACTAGATGTACAAGAAGTTGAAGTAGCATAGAAGATGTGCCACCAAGACCAACCTTAAAAACATAGATACAATTAAACTAAAAAATCTTTGATATTTGTAACTGACTCTACTAGAATTTAATTTTGTCTCCATTGAATAATTGGGTTACAAAGTTCAATTGCGCTTTATAGTGGAGGACATATCCATTTTCGAACTTCTGTTGTCTCCAAATGTTGACTCAACACCCCATCACGCAACACTTTCTCCCGTCTGTCCGAAAAAGACTTAAGGCCGTAGGCCCTGCTCGCCTTGTGCCGCATTTTGGAGAACTTCTCATCACTCACTAAGTACCTGTTTTGCTTCATTCCAATGTGATTGTTAATTTATTTATCAACATGGTAATTTTTTCCGAAAATTAGATCACTGTACACAAACTGTTCTAATTCAACGATTCCGGACCTCTTTTCACTTTTTAAAGGCGCCTGTGTTGTACCTATTTATCTATAAACCCTTGATTAGTCCTCTGCTGGTCATATGCCCTTACTTGTTGGCTGCAATGACTGCAAACCATTGGCTATTGACTGCAGCGTCTGCAGTAGGAAAACACGTGCCCTGGTCATCGCTAATGTTTAAATAAGTAAACAACATTCTTCTCGAACTTTCGATCAGTTACAACGTACAAGCAAATGAAAACTAGGTAGTATTATCATAACCGAATTAATCAGCGCAGCGGAATCGAGGTAAAAATATTGCGTCGATCATGTTGCGTAAAGCAAACGCGAAAGAACAGGTCCTATTAAGTTGCCGCTCCATTTCAGACGACGTGTGTGTTACTCGGTCCGCGTGGAAAGTGGTTTTTTATGGGCATTAACAAGCAAACCGTGTGATGATAAATAGGCCCTGGGGCCCATGCCATGGTCGTCTAGAACCAATTTAAATTATAACATCGGTGTCAAAGCTCAACTAAGATTTAGATTCTCCGTTTTTCTGGAAGTCGCCACCATCAGATCCACATTGCTTTAAGTTTAATAAGAGTATAACAGTCTTGTTCAGAATTGCCACTGGAACTTTATATTTTTATTAATTTACTCTATAGGTACATCTCTAAGAATTACCGTCTTTAAATTCTATACGACGACGTACCTCGGAGTGCTGCCGTAAGTTACATAAAAACCTGCTAGCTCTAACAAAGATAAGGGTTAACCTTTGACATTTGACACAGATGTTACATACATCGTATGCATTATAATCAAATCAGGTAGCTTAACCCCAAACATGCAGTTCGTGTTGGTAGGGACTTGCACAATATCACGATCGTGTCTATATTAAAAATAAATAGCAGGTAATTTGCGTAATTCCTTCTTAAATTAACTCAAGGCGCTGTTAAATACAGTTTCTTAACCTTTAAGAATTTTTAAATCGTTTCGATTACATCCGGCAGTTTTCATAATGCGCAATCTCTAGTCACAGTGAATAGATCCAGCACTAGCAGCCTATTGCCATTCAAACAGTCGGTGAAACATCGGCAAACGAAGCCATCTCGCCAAACAAGAGGCTCGTCGGTGAACTTTCACCATTTGTTATATCTACTGTCTGGATGTCACGCTTGTATTGCGTCATTAATGTCACTAACGAGGCGCCTAACCAAGCGCCTAATGCTGATATTTATTTCTTGTAACAACCACAGGAAAAACATTTCTTAGAGGTAAGAGAAGTAGGTAAGTATTATAGGTAACAGTTACTTCTTTAATCACATCAACCATCAATCGACGCTAAAAAGAAAACCAAATCTTTCCAGTAATCGATGAGTTTCATTAGACGACGATTCAACCTGCCCTCAAAATAAATCAAGACATGGTGCGAGTCGCGTAATGGCCACATTGGCAACTTCACGCACAATTCAGCACTTTCGTTTGGCCGGGTAGTGGCAAAGTTGATTCATCTCTTACGACTTTGACCTTTTCGCAGTCGATAGAAAAGCGGAATCTCGCGCAGCATCCGGCAAATGAGTACAAATGGTAACACTTTTACGCCACGCTAAATTTACGCGCGAGCTTACTTTACTTACCTACTCATGAATTTTAGGAACGCTTTTCCATTTTCATCAAACTTTCGAGTGTGCAATTACATTTAAATTCCAAGATTTTATTTTTAAAAGAAAAACTTGATTTCTCATTTAGCGAGGCGAAAATGAAGGAACCCCTTGAATAGCCATTTTGGCAATACTAAGTAAGAATTATGATTCCTTTTTCAAGACCCGAAAGGAAGAATGTACCAAAAAGAAGAATTACTTACCGTTTGACAAGAAAATAAAGTTATGATTATGACCATTGCAAATTATGTTATGCATGTACAAATACATTGTATTTATAAATGTAGCAATGGTGTATAAGAAAGCAATTTAGTTTTCATATTTTCCAATTTGAAGTTTCTCTCACAGTTAGGTTAGTGGGGAGCACTTCGAAAAGTAGTAAAATGTTATTGTGTGACTGGAATAGGAAATTTAAGGAAACGGACGGGTCTCATGTTTGTCAATGAAAGGGTAACATTTTGTGACATGTTCAAACCGTAGTGAAATCTATAATTTGCGTGCTTCGAATCGTTAATCTATAAAATGGATATGGATACCCATATTCGATTTCGTAAAATACTCGTACATGAGCTCTAGATTTATAAAATTTAAGTTTTGAAAAAATGGGTGTAGTAGAAGCAGTAAAACGTTTATGGTTTGGGTTAAAAATTGCAACCAAAATCGTGCGGTAGTGACATAGTCCTGTACCTCTGGACATAGGCGAAGGAGTTGCATTGGACACCACAGCACAGAATAAATTATATAAGTGTCCATCATGTTCCCAATAAATTCACCCGTTCGAAGAACCGTTTTTTCAGCGTAGTTAAAATAAGCCAGCGTACGTGACATTATCGCGGTCTAGCGTTCTTGCATTTTATATTCCATCAATGTGGATCGTTATATCAGTTTTATAATTAGATACAAGTGTTGTCCTCTTGAAAGGTACGTAAACATGAAATATCTTTTATTGTAAAGAAAAATACGATACGTAATTGATAATTCCAATACAACACAAGTAGTTAACGTCATGTTGAACTCGTTTAAAATGTAGAGCAAGACGTGAGATTTGTGACACGAACCTAGATAAAAGAAAACTTCTCTGACCTCAACATCTCAGTCCTATTTTTTTTTTTATCAACTTGGCGTTGACTGCTGCCGTTGATTGGTACTATAAACAGTACCTAATAAATTTATTTAGTTTCTTCGTTTTTGTGATGTTTGTAATATTTAATAGTATATCGGAATAATAACATCCCCATACGATCGTACGGTCCGTTCGCTCGCTTATGAAACATTTACGATACAAAGGGTTTCATACCGACTCAGGTACAAACCGCTATTTTGAGGTAGCTCGTGAATCTCTGACCAAATCATACTATTCTATAGATTTCTAATCCCTATTACAAATACAATTAAATATGTATTGTATGGAAATGTTAGGTTCCTATGCCTCAGATTTTCGTAATGTTATTTTCATCAATCCCTACTGTCCTTAATCCCTCTCAACCTCAGAAGAGAGTGACTGTACTGAAGATGCGACAAATATGATCGATCAAAACGTTCCATATATTATACACGATGACTACATTCATTATTTTCTCGGAGAATGTTGGTGAGTTCCGATAAAATATTGTCGCTGCAGAAATAAAATCTGCCATTTCTGTCGTATGACAAGTTTATCCGTATATTATTGGCATGCCTTACTTTAAGCGTTATGGGAGCATTTCCAAAGCAACGGAGATACGTGGCAGCACAGACAGATACAGACATGTTATTTCCCAGTAAGTACCTAGCAGATATTACCCAGTTAGCAATGCTCCAAGATTTCATACATGAAGGTATTGATAGAGCATTCAACTTTCAAAAACGTCACTTAAATACATACTTTAATTGGTACCTTCCATCCTTCCATACATAGGTTATATAGTGTAATTCAAAATGTGTCAAAGTGTCGAATCTTCTCGAACATTTTGAGCTTATTTGTACACTAGCGTCACGCTCACATCTGCGCGGAAATGATTCCAGTGATTCTCGCGCTATTGACTGGTAGAGAATGCCAACAGAGGCCTTTGTAAACCCTAGATTTAGGTGAACAATAAAGAACAAATAATAATAATAATTTGTTACGAAATGCTCCGTCTGAAAATATTCCAATGTAATGCTCGTTATATCGGATACTCGTTGTACTCATTAAATTAGATTATTGTATTACCACGCGTTACGTTGTTGCAGAAGCAAATAAAAAGCAATTCAAATTAAAGGCAGCAACCTCGTTATTATCATGCAATTTACATGCTTTTGATTGGCCGGCAGTTTTGTTGCATTAAATTGCAACTCTAGGTACTTATTTCATTATCATTAGCAAGGATCTTGGACTACTTTCAAATTAGACCTGCTCTAATTTACTGTAAGACTAACCGCAAAGCCTTTCATTCTTCATCCAATTATACAACATAGGTATTCTCATTGCAACATACATGTTGCAGTAGGATGACTAAGAACTGCTAAGAACTCATTTTGATGATGTCAATGTAACGGTTCCGGACTTTACAGTGAAATGTCACCGAGAACTATTCTATGACCGAGAACATAATATTGATGGAATAATCATGAACGGAGAATCACCTAAACATTTAAAGACTACACGGATATGTTATATGACTCAAACATCCTCCTATTATTGTATTCTTTCTCCATTTAACCAATTTATCCGAATCCGAAATTATTTGTGCCTTCTTTTATGAAGTATACTCGAACAAATGTGTTTCGTAACATAAAATACCTCTGTACTTAATAATTTATTTATCTGAAAAGCAAGACGTCCTTGTAATGCTTGGATCTATAAATAAAATCTGTCAAGTTTCCTTCTTATTCTCGATCCTCGATCTATCAACGTCACGGGAAGTATTGGCATTTCTTATGCCCCTATTTGTGGATCAACTGGCTCGTGTTAGCTTGGATTAGAATAATTGGCACTTAGTAAAAAAAAAACCATATAAAATTATAATAAATATACGGGTAGTTTTGCATTGTGCTAACCACATGGTTTAAATCCATTTATTTAAATATATTTGACAACTAGCAGACCCGGCCCACGTTGTCTTGCCCCTAAAAAAATCCTGGAATCTGTTCGCTGCGGCACCTACCGGGGCGAATACAAATTTTCGACTACACATATCGAGATTTCGAAATTGACCCGATATTCGTGTTTGACATCCCTGAAAACCTATAAAATGTCACCCACGTCGATTTATTATGACCGCCATCTTGGATTCTCAAATTGACCCGACATTTGTATTCGACTTCCCCAAAAATACATTTTTTTTGCCTGCGCTTGTTGTTAAATATATTAATTGTCGACCAAGATTTACACTTATTCTTGATGTTAAACCAGTTCTAAAATCTGGTATTTTTAGTGTAGTTACTCTGTAAGCAAAAAACCGTTTGTTAGTCACAGGCATTGTTCTAAGCCTATTTCATTTGGTTTCATTTTGTGTGTTTTACACCCTGTGCACGTAGACCTAAAATGGCCGATCTCCTTTGCATAGTTATAGCACCGAAGCAGTCACCCAAACAGACGAGGTTAAAAAGTCCAATTTTCGACTGGATTACTGGGTGACTGGGTTATTTTTGGTGGTAAAATATTAAATCATCATCATCATCATCATCGACAGCTTAGAACAGTCCACTGCTGGAAAGGTGGGTTGGTGATCGCAGTAGATGGTAGTTGCTGCGGCCCTTAGTCGCCTCGTATGCGGGTATAGAACAATTGTATTTTTTGCTACAGTGACCACATCAGGTGACTCTGAACGTACTTTGCCAAAAATAAAAGAACTAATATTATTTCCAGTAGGTACACGGGAAATTATATGTGACAAATACAGCGGCCTCTTCGTGTAAATACGAGTAGTTTGTGCTCACCGGTAATCGGTGGTTGCGGTAACCATACGCCACAATGGCCCATCCCACAGCGCTGTTGGTGCATTCGTCGTTCTGGACGTTTAGTTAATGGAATCTGTAAACCAAATTGTGTAGAATACAATCTTGTAACTTTTTTGCTTCAAATTAATTGCAACCGTCACAACTGTACTACTATTGAGAAAAAATGGTTAGCATAATCGTAGACCTTTTTCTTCTGTGGCATAAAAATTATCAGTCAAGTGCGAATACGGGATATATCTTAGAGGATCCTCTAACGCCCGAAATCAATAATCAATCTATCCAATTTTTCCTGTCAAAGTGTCAAATTTCAATCCAAGTTCCTATGGAAATTTGATTGAAATGTCAAACTTTGACAGGAAAAAATGGATAGATTGATTATTAATTTCGGGCGTAAGGGATATATTGTACATAGTTACTGAGAGCTTTGACATGTTACAATACGGATAAAATTGCTACTCATCGTTGTAAATATTGCCACCCAGGGGCGATAAACAATACTTTTTAACAAGCAAGCTAAACAGACAATAATATTAATAATGCAAAATTCAGACGCTGATATTTAGACATCAGAACCTATCACTCACAAGTCCACTGAACCCAAGTTGATTTTTGATAATGTGTGTTTCAATGTTTCTGAACAAAATGATATCTAACACTTTTTATTTATTCTGGAAGAGAAATGGTAAAAGATATTCCCTGGAATATTTAAATTTGATATTTGGGAAAAACTCGGCAGAGGCGTCACCAGTCCCTGAAGTATTTGTTTTACGCGTGAAAAAATAATAAGTTCGAAGAGAGAGAGCTTTGTTTTATGTGGGTTTTCAAACAGCATTTTCGTAAGCCTCTTTGTTTTAAATGAAATGTTGTCAATCAAAACACAAGCGAAGATTCAGTCCCAAAATTTAATTAAATTTCACATCACGTCAAGCTCATTTGGAGAAAATCCCGTATTCCTGGCGTGAATGTTGAGTTTGCGTCAAAAAAGCTTTATCCTCAATACCGTCTAATTGGCTTTCGTTTTAAGCCGCCATTGTGATGGTAATCAGCGTCTCATTAAACAACATAGGACTTTTGTTCAACTCTTTCTCATGTGTTAATTATATGCAAACAAACCCAGTTACATAGAAACTAGAATAAACGTGTTTACTTTTTTAAAGCTGGCTGCATAATATTTGAAATGCACTTGAGGGACGCAGACTATCTAGGCTAATTTTTATTTCCCACACGTATTTAAGTGAAAAATGTTATGAAATTTTAGCTACGCTGGCGCCAACGCTGCAGTACTTTTCATAATACTTACCGTAAGGATGATCGTGTTGTGTTTGGTGCACGTAATATCCGTTCGTGTGATGGTATTTGCGAACTTGCTTACTTAACACATTGGACGCGGTATTAGGTAATTTGTGTGTTCACTCGATTTTCATTAATTGGAGAGTGTTTATGAGCAGACCAATCTGGTCTTCGATAGCCGACGTGGCGCGTCATCAATTTTATTAGTTTGTTCTTATGATTATTTCTCCAGCGGCGCCGAGCGTAGGTACTTATTTCCATCACTATGAATTACCATAGAACTTGATTAGCGATAGATTTGATATCTTATTTTAACAAGTGAAAATGGGAAATATAAAAAGCGGGCTTCATCTCGTAAATTTTAGCAATAGAAGGTTAGTTATGCAATGTTTATTTTATGCGCAGTTTTATGTTGCTTTAACTGGTTGGCTTTAGTTTACTTTCGTGTTAATATTCTTAGCCTTTGCTATAAAACTGCAGTTTTCAACAAAAACTGTTCAATGAAGTTTAGTTTTGTTGCACGTTAGTAATTTTTCAAGTAAATTGATTGATGGCTCTTTTGTAGAATGTTTGGCTAGGGGGAATTCTGTGAATGCTCTGAAGTAAAATAATAGTCGGGAGATACAAATTTACTATCTGATGAAAACTAAGTTATTTGCGTACAACGGATGAGAGCGAGGAATTGGTATTACGGTTAAATTAAAACCCCTAGGAATTGCTTACATACTATAACATACACAGAAACAGACTAGAAACCACTTGATTGCAACAAGACGTACAATATTTTTTGTGCCACAGCGGCTGTATATCTTCTGGTACTAGGCTGGCCTACATTTGTTTTTTGCAATTGTAATAACTGGGGCCAACTGTTATCTTGACTCTCGTAAAGGACAAAAATGCTCATGATAAATGATAAATTGGGTGATTTGTAAAGAAGGTGGGGTGATTGTTTTCTTTAAAATACTTAATTCTTATACAACTGTCAACTTCCATGAAATGGTGAGATGACGTGTTTTTTGTTGTTTCGTGTCAACTTTGTCGGTATTAATAATAATCCCATTTATAAGCTAAGCCGAGCACGTATCTAATTCTCATGTTTCATATGTGAGATGTAACTCATATAAGGATATGTGACATTTACGTTTTCCCCCAAATTGTACGAATGTATTGTTCTCTTCAGTGTTGAGTGATATATTTAAGCGCTATAAAGGACATCCGTGGTTCAACTGTTAGATAGAACAGTTGGATCACTGGCTCGGTACACGATTGTAAATTAAGTAACCTGTGTGCGGTTCATCTGTGGAGTTGGTATGATGCATAGAGTTATAACGTCCGAAGAGTCATTCGTTTCAACTATCCTTTTTGTGGGTGATGGCTTGAGAGCTCATTAAAGTGGCTTGCATGCCTACTGTTAACGGCCGCCGAATCAGAAGCATTCAGTCCGCCGTGCATGCTTCATAGACTAAGTAGTGGGCGAATTGGTCAATCGCTAAAGGCGCCATGAAAGTAGGTCGTGTTGACCAATGCGAGATGGACAGGAAATGTTATTGTTTTTAATCTTCTCCATGTAAAGTTTTGATTGCCATTTATTTATTTATTTATCAACAAAATCCACAGTTATAAGCTGTTGAGCTTGAACACAATAACCAATCTGGATCTGCCTGTTCGGAGTAAGTCACGTAATATTAACACATTGAATTGAATACCGACTACTCTGCAGAACGGCGTCGAATTCGTAACGATCAAATAATTCCTTAGACATCAATGGACCGACTGACGGATCAGAAACCGCTCGTTCCAGAACGCTCTGCCCCTCTAGACAAAAATCTTTTCTGTTTACGCTAGCGCTAACGACATCTTCAACATGTATGGGTGATGACATTAGCTGCGGAGAAGTGACGTGCGGTCACGCCATGTGTCAGTGTCATTACCATACATTTTTAAGATGTCGTTAGCGTGAACAGAAAGTATATTTGTCTATAGGCCCTGGCCCGCTTAAGAGTGAGCTTTATATCCAGCAGACGACGTAACGTAAACTAATGGATCAGCGGATGACACCACGAAAACTGCTAACAAGAGTAACAGATGCTATGAACAACCATCAGACATTACGTTATGCTACGCTTTGTAAAATGTACCCACATTAGATAGCGTAGAGCGTAGCAAATTAGCATAATCTGGCCGTCGTCGTCGTTGCGTCGCCTAATCGTCTGCTGGGCACAGACACGCTGTCAAAATTCATGGCATCTGTTTTGTGCTGGAATGGCGACGTTTCCTCGCCATGCATTGTATTGATTGTGCTCTTTGATATGATAGAATTTGGACACGATTAGACCGATACCACTGCCACTCCTATCACTGCCATGAAATAATAGTTCTTTTCGTTTTTTGATTTTGGCAGGTTCTTCTTTGAAAGAAAATGTTTTACACAATTTTTTTACCTTTATTAAGTATGGTAAGATTACCTGTAAGTTTACTTACACGGCTATAAATTTGAGATATTCCCAAAATCCACTTGGGATGTCGTAGGGATTTGTCTGAAATCATAACCATTTCTGAAGTCTGTTTATCTTTTTGTTTGTGTGTGTGACTGCTCGCTGTTGGGTTAGATTAAACTTTTACAAATAACACATCACTCTCTAATTACCTACAACTAAAAATATTAATCGATCAAAATAAAATCCTAATTAAATTACTCTGTCTACTGAAAAGTAATTTCACTATGATTGGTTTAGATGATTGTCATAGTAATTATTCCACCGTGCAAACCAGGTTTATTAAAGAGGAATCATATTTTTTTAACTCGAACCAACTCGTATTAAACAGTGTAAGCAGACAGGCTGTGTCTCATTATATCTACTTATCAAAATCACACATTCTTAACTTGAAGGTATGTGTTATTGGCGTTACGTAATCAGTAAGGAGCATGCACCCTTCAGTAATATCACAAATAGCTCGGTAATGGCTAAGGACCGGTCAATTCAACACTGTCTCTAGGTGTGCATTGCGTTATAGGTACTCGTACTGTTATACAGTGTATAACGAACGGGTACAAGTGGTTATTTCTGGGGAATGTTGTTTGCGGTTTGCACGAAGCTTACGTTTTGCGTTTGAACGGACTGCAATTGGTATTTAGATCTTGTCTTGTCTTATCAGCTGTTTCTTAAACTAGGCCTATTCCGGTATTATGTAACGTCTTCATGCGAACAAATACTGTCCTCTTCTTTTTTTAAATGGCAATTATATTATTAGCTTTAACTTCTCTGGATAATAAGATGTCGTAAACTCTAAATTAGTAGTGACATGTTACAGTAATAACTACATACCAATTCCATTATCCAATATGCGGCTACTAGGTATGAACCATTAATTTGCCTAATTATGTGATGATAAATTTTTATCGTCCTTATTTCTGTCTAATTTTAAAGGCAGCTAACAATATTTAATTATCTCAAGGTGTAAGCAAGCTAGCAAAGGTTATTTAGCCAACCCTTACCTTATACATCATCATTACCTTACCTTTAACTTAATAGGTATGTATCTTACATTTATCTAACCTTATCTTTTACCATGCCTTACATAATACTAAAAGCCCTATGTAAAATGTACCTAAAGTTGATAAATAATTACGCAGGCTACAAGAATACCACAAAGATAGTGTTAACCACAAAGAACGGCATCGAAAAGATTGAATCCCAATTCTAATTACCATTTATACTCCAAAGCTTTAATGCGATTTTACGTTCCAGTCGTTTTTGCGATTGCTGACTATTTCAAACAACGCTCGGAATCCAAACTGATTTCCGTTTCAGTGGAAATTCTTACCTACCTACTGAAGAGTGCTTTATTTGCGAACACGCTTGCTACCGCTTATAAATAGGCAGTAAAAATTCATAGTCTAAGAAAAACCAGCAACAAATTGGTTGGATACACATAAAATTGTGTTCTTTTGGTATTGGAATATCGTGGGTTTAAGTTATGTTACGCCGTAGACCCTTTTTATTCGTTTGATTGGAGAGCATTTAAAGTAGTGGTTCAGGTACAATTGCTTCAACAGTCGCTTTTTGAAGTATACAAAGTCTCCATTGCGCATGTTGTGGTCGTAATTGGCTATTCTTTCTTCTAAGTTCTTTCTTGATGATATAGAGTAGACGAAGTCAAAGTAGCCCACAAAACGTTGTTTTCTGTAAAGATAGCTTTGTAATAGAAACGGATAAATAGTCTGAAACCAGATAAGCGTGTCGCAGTGATTCTTTCTTCGTCGATTCGAAGGTATATAAGTTCTATAGGGAATATAAGTTTTATCGCCTGTAAAATTCTAGTAGCTAGTACAACCTGTTACCGATCTACCGTGATAGAATATAAAACAGCGTAAGTCACATGCCACTTAGCATTATATTTTGTTTAGATGAAAATTAACATTGGGAAAGAGTATAAACCCGACAGATTAAACAGCGTGGCACGTAGCTACCGGAATTGCCGCGGGATTTTGTTTTGAGCTTTTCTAGTCGCTCGATTTAATTGTAAAACCTTTGCAGTTAGGAGCCTAGTCTTTCAAACTTTACGACTATCTCTAGAAATGTAAGGATTGAGTAACATTAGTTAGATAAAACCAACAGGAAGGACTGTGTCCTATTCGAAGTTAGTGATAAGGGCTAGTCACGATTCATATAGGTACCTAATGATCACGTTTCAAACCTAAACTGAAATTCCTATTGTGCTATTTATTTATTGCTTGCTGGCAACAGTTATCTTCTGGCCAAATAAAGAGAGAGCTGAGGATGTTCAATACACTCGTATCTTTAAAGTCTTGACTTACGAGTAGATCGTAAGTAACTCCGACCGGATGAGTAGGTACAACTGCCAGATCCAATTTTATCCCGCAGTATTTTTTCAGTTTCAGTTAGAGTGGTCTGGACCCAATTTAATCTCCCAAGAGACATGTAAGTCCTTTGGTGGACACACATACATGCTACAGGTGTGCTGTCCTGTCTATATACTAATGTTACACCAACGGACTGTTTCTCGTAGGTATTCTACGTATTTTGATAACAAAAAGTCGTAAGTAGTTGCTCTTCTAGAGTCCATAACTAGAGTAGGTAGGTACTCGCACTCGAATATAATGTTTTTGTGAAATGGAGATACAGTGACGTGCTCAGGCAAATAAATATAAATACGGTTTTGCGAGTAAGTAAATTGAAAGCTATTTCACGTTATGTTACCACACTGCGGTGAATAGTAAGGATTTGTGGATTGTCTGCATATAAAACCTAGACACAATACATTTTCAGATTAAGTTTTGCCTTTACAAATTCCACTTGTGAAAACGCTTCATAAACAAATTCGTATGTGTGCTTTGTACACTTACACTTAACGTCATTCATAAAATGTTTATACAACACGATGATATGATATAATATGAATTATTTTGTGCTGACACCAAATTTATGAGATCAGACAAACGAGGGTAACAAAATTGGTCTGAAAGAAGCGCATTTAATTAAATTAATTAAATGCGATTCGCGTTTAATTTAAATAGTTGAAAAAGGAGAGTAAAATAAAATGAGGACAGAATAAATCATTTTAGAATGCATGAGAATTGAAAAATATATAATAAACATGCAAGCAACGTGTGCGTTATTTCATTTATGTCTTTCAGCTTGGTTAGACAGCGCATGCGATATAATACATTCATATTTTAATTTTTACGAAGTACCTACCTATAGATAGAGTATGTATGAACGATGGCCACTTTGGCAAATTAAAAACTTTTTACGTGTAGCAATAAATGTTTTTTTTTGTTTTACTTTTCACGAGAAGGAGTAGGTATTTGTTCGGATATGGGATCAGTATAATCGGGTTGATCCGGCGTTTTGTTGCAGTATGAAAGAAGGAGAACCCCCAAACACACTTTCACATTTCTAATATTAGTACCCATAGATAAGGTTTAGGATATTTTTTCGTTTGGTATATCCGGCGGTTTTGGTTTCGAGGACGCAGCTCCTTTCCTTACATCCCTAGTTTAAATTGTTTTATTGTCGAGTAAACAACATCGACCTTTGAGTAGATACATCCGATATCGTGAGCAAATCAATTAACGCTCAAAACAAGTTGAGTTTTATATCATAGTTTCGACGTTACGCTAATTTTCTACGTAATTACCGTAATAATGCTTTGTTTATGATACATACTCGTAACTGTGAAAGAGTTTCTTTTTCTATGAGTTCGTTCGTTCGTTATGTTAAACGTCATCATTTCTTTATAGCACCACTCGCTGAATTCTAGCTTTAATCTTGTGACATAACAAGTTATAAGCTAGAATTGGGCTTGCGACAAACAGAACTGCAATATTTTCTTCACGAAAAGTAACTTTAAAATAAACATTCCGGTCATAGCGGCTATAATCATTTAGTTACTGAAGTTATGAAACTTTTTCTAACAATGCTTTGCCCAACAACTAGGTTGGAAAACATAATAAAGAATTTTTTTAGTGGATTAAATAAAAGTGAAAAATGCATTTTGCTAAGGTTATCGGAGACTTTTGTATCGTCCCGGGGATCAAGTCCGGGGAAAGAAAGGCGTGTCATCACATTATAAACCTACCGGTCCTGACATAGGTATTGTTAGAATATAGGAATCTCAGAAACGCAATTGTGGATTGTATTATAACTAGTGAACAACGTGATCTAAGTAAACAACGATAGTCTTAATCTAAGTAAACAACATTCAAATTGCCATTGCGAATTGTAAAAGAGAGTTGGCTTTATCAAGATTTACAATAGGTACCTACCTAATAGCGATCCAATTTTTAATTTACAGCTATTCTATGATTTTCTAAAGACCGCTTATGAATCCTGAATGAAGATTGCAAATGTCCAAAGGCGACAATGAACTCTTACCATCTGGTGGTCTCTGTCCGGTTGGTCAGCTGTTTAGAATTTGACCCATCCTGTCAGCTCTTCTGACTGACATTCTTACTTCTTACTAACTATTAAAACTAACTTGATTTACCTTTCTTTCCAGATATCGAGCATGGATGAGAGTTCGTGATTTCATCAATGCACTAGCTTCTGATTACTCGGAAGCGATGATGATCAACTGTTAACGTCTCCAAGAAGATTTGCGAGCACCACCAGAACAATGTTTGTCGTGACGATATTAGTGTTAGTGAGTGCAGTGGGTGCAAACGTGAACTCCACGTCAAGTGAGTTGAGTTCGGGCAGAAATTCTAGAATGGCATGGATGAAAGGACTGCTGGATCATCATGAGTGGATTGAACTGCTTAACGGAAACGTGACGGTGCTTCCACAATGCGAAGCTGATTTGAGGCGGTATGTGACAGCGCTCAACGAGGGTCAGCTATGGGCCTCAAAAAGTAAGTTGAAATCTTTATTTAAACGAAATACAGGCTGGACTATATGGACTACAAGTTTATATAGAGGAAAATAAACGATTTCATTCATAGATTCTCATTAGTCCAGCTTCCTTTTAACTTTCGACGACTCCGTGGCGCGATGGTTAGTGAACCTGACTGACGAGCCATGGGCCCCGGGTTCGATCCCCGGCCGGGGCAGACATTTGTTTGCAGATAAATATTTGTACTCGGGTCTTGGGTGTATTGTA
>DWMR01000046.1:0-18408 GCA_018245355.1 Dalla costala
CAACGCATCTGTGACCAGCTTCGAATAGGACAAATACTAACGATTACTAACTGGACTACTAATACTTACTAACAGGATTAACTAACACTAACAATCCTAACCCCCACAGTCCCATTACTAACGATTACTGAACAACTAACATTCCTATTAACACCTAACACTAACAGGACTAACTAACTAACAGCCTCTTGCAGTTCAACACCACCAGCGTGAATGATTTCGTTTAGTCGCTTACTTCTGCGGGTAAAATATCAAGCCCATTTTTCTGTACCGCGACGTTAGGACATACCGTATCTACCTGCTTGCTTTAATCTAAGCCTACCACTAAACAGTAGTTAGTATTAATACCTGTATGGAGGTGAAGAGGAGGTCCTGGCAAGCGCGGCAATTCTCGCCGCGCTCCCAGCCGCAGTCGGCGCCGCAATCCGCGCGGAACGGCGGGTAGCCGCACAGAAGTATGTACGCGATCACGCCCAGCGACCACAGGTCGCACCGCTTGTCGTAATGCGTGGCCGCTGAACCAGCGAACAGAGACACCACCTCAGGTGCCATGAACTCCGCGCTGCCCACCTGTGGACAATGGATTATAGGTTGGTTTAGAAAAGTTGCGGTGCTAATATTGTGCCTTGGGAAACCCCTTTCATCTGTGGACGATGGATAGATGGTTTGGTTTAGAAAAGTTGCGGTGCTAATGTTGTGGCTTGGGAAGCCCTTTCAACCTGTGGACGATGAATAACGGACGGTGGTAGATGAGATTGGTTTAGAAAAGTGGCGGAGCTAATGTTGTGCCTTGAGAAGGCCCTTTCATCTGTGGACGATGGATAGATGAGGTTGGTTTAGAAAAGTTGCGGTGCTAAAGTTGAGCCTTGGGAGACCCCTTTTTTTAACGCTGAGAAATTGCATTTACGCATCGCCTGATCTAGCTTAATTTGAATAAAAGTTGCGGTGCCAATGTCATGCTTTGGGAACCCCCTCTCGATTATTTATGTCCCTTTGCTGATTCTAGACGCAACATATATAACAATAATATCTAATTATCTTTATCTCAGAGATCGGAAAAATAAAAAAGTTTCTTGTTTCTAGAATAAAATTTGAATACGAATCTACGCTTTATCATCGAATTGATGTTTTGGTTGTTAATAACACAACGTAATCGCACTCCTCACACTAGCCCGATAAGGCAAATGGCAACAGATGGTAAACATTTCAGCCATTCGCAATATTTAGTTACCGAATAAAGCGTGTCGCTTATTATATCCCTGACCTTGGATTTCATTGAATTGGTACCTACTACCATTGTTTGACAAAATGGGTGCCTAAAATAAAATGTTCTATTCAAGAATATAATCAACATTGTATCTACCTTCAAAACGCTATTGTTTCGCGAACAAAATCCAGAGTAGGTACTCATAAAAAAGTTACCTACAACTTTTAAAACTTGCTGTTAGTAGCTAGCTACTAAACAAAATAGAATCGGCTTCTAAATAAACGTAATTTATAAGAGTTTATAAAGTCTTGCGTTAAAACAAAACAATATTCGTGTCCATTGAAGTATAATGTAGGTATATTTCAATGTTCGTTTCACAGATTCGTTCCACTCTCGATCCATTCTTTGAATGTGAATACACAGTATTAAAAACCCTAGATACCTACATGTGCAAAATATAATAAAAGGCAAATGATTGTATAAATTGTATTGCGACTCTAGCTATTCAACCTGAAATAAGTGCTTGTGATTGTGACATGACTAATTATGTAACAATAAAGCAATACAAAGAATCAGCCAAACAAAAGCAAAGTGTTAATCAAAGGAATTATTTAATTCTATGATTTTTGAGTGCATTATACTACCCTTAGTTTATAGAACTATTATTTTAAAAGATTTTTTACATAAAATATACAATTATACCTACGCAGTAAAAGCTAAGTAAAATTTGATTGAAATGGAAGACTGCCACAATGAATAATACCTAGACGAAATTGATCTAATACCTACGTACTCCTTTGCTAAATAAATGTAACCAACAAAAGTTTGCTTGTAATCCAGTCATTTCATAATTAGAATTTGAAATTTAAATGTAGAATTTGTAATTCATTAACATTACATATTCAGGTATTTCCGTCTACTTACTTTTCGATTGTTCAACCTCATTACATTTAAGTGAGCATTGATTCATGATTGGCAGGATTTCTGCATGATTTATGTAAACAATACCAACAGCAACAAAAGCAACAATGGCTAGAAACTGGATTCGATTGGAGTTGGGTTGCATTTAAGGTGGGACTGTGTGTTACCTCAGCAAGTTTACAACAGACTGCCCACTTTATAGTTACTGGCAATTAATACCTCATTTCTAGGCTGTGATAAATCGTGTCCTAGTATTTCAATTCCAATGCTGAATTCCTTATCGTATTGAAAACCATAATTAGATTGTTGTAACAGGTTTTGAGCCCGTGAGTGAGTTGTACAAGTGAGGTACCGATGTGTTCTTAGGAGTTCCCGGAAGCGGGTGGTTGCCAAGGTTTTAGGGGGTAACAATCAAACAGTCAATAAAAACCGGGTGTCCCCTATAGATGTTGGATAACTCTGGAGCGTGTTTAGAAGACTCCGACGTTAACTAACAAAAATAAGATGCTGAAAGCATAACTGCCTGGCGACTCCTTGGTCCAGCGGTAGTGGATTTGCCTGTCAAGCGAGCGGTATTATTCCCAGATAGGGCAGACATTTATTCGACAGACACAGGGAGTCCCAGTGCAGGGTATGAGTGTGTAGTATTGTAGCGTCTATTTAAGACACAGGGACTTCCAGAAATATGGGTGTGTTGGGTCACAACTCACCGGCGTCATAAGCTGCGGCGTCGCCAGCGGGCTCGCGAGGCTAGACGTGAAGCTGATGCCGCTGCCCAGGTCGAAGTCGCATATCTTGACCGGGCAGAGGCTGTCGCGGTTCACGCAAAGGATGTTCTCCGGCTTGAGATCCCTGTGCGCGACCCCCTTGCCGTGCAGGAAGTGCAGCGCGTTGGCGATCTCGCGCACGATCTGCGCGGCTTGCGGCTCAGAGAAGTACTGGTGCTCTTGGATGCGCGAGAGCAGCTGGCCGCCGTTGATCTGCGGCAATGGAAATGGCGTTGGTGAAACGGTAAAGACTGAAATATCAGCAGCGTACACTCGGGCAGCTAAGCTGAGTCTGAATCTGTTCGGGGGATATGCTGTAGCACGGATACCAACACCAACCTATTGCGTAGTAGGTTCAGCCCCTCTAGACAATAGTATTTTCTGTTCACGCTAACGCTAACGACATCTTCAAAATGTATGGTAATAACTCTGACTCATGGTGGGACAGCACGTCACTTTTCCGCAGCTAATGTCATCACCCATACATTTTGAAGATGTCGTTAGCGCTATCGTGAGAGGAAAATATTTTTGTCTAGAGGGGCAGAAAAGTAAACGCATATGCTAGTTATATAATAAATAATAATATTAGACTGTGTAAGTCTACGAGTCGCGTCGAGTCGATATCGCTATCATTGGCAATAATTTGCGTTAGACCAAAGACCTTTCAGCAAAGGGCACTTACACAAAGTAAAAGAAAATTAAGGGTAGCCTGTCAACGAACACGAATTCAACTAATTACACTCCTAATATATAAAACCTTCTGTTTATAGTTCATTGTTTGAAAGTTCTTGGGACAATTTATTGACGGCGCATTCATCAATACAAGGTTATTGCTGCGTCATCTATAGTGCAATCTTCACTTTATTATTGAATGCAATTGAGTAGTTTTGATAAAAGAAATGATAGTCATAATAAAAGACGAAACCAATAATATAAACGATAAAATGAATACAAAAGTCATAGAAGCGCTATTGGATTGGAATTAGAGCCTGCAGCACCTACAGCTGTTTCCATTTGCATAACGATCACGTCAATCTCAGTATGTTTGTTTCCGATCACGACACGCATTTGTTGCTCAACACTTCCGTTTGTTAATGTCATTTCGATAATGAACGAAAAAACATCTAATAATCAGAAATTTTTCCAAACCTTATTAATGAACGTGTCTGAAATGTTTATGGTACTGGTAATCTACGTTGTTTCCTTATTGTCTTACATCTAACCGTGCTTAGCCCCGCCCTCGAGCCTTGGACTGTGTTTACAAACAACCATTGAATATTTTCCATTATTTGCACAGTAATTATAAGGTAAACCACTAAAATTCGTGTACTCAACGGTCATTTTAGTAGGTACGTACGCGTTGTTATTATGTATACCCAAACAGTAATTCGTTGATAAATTTATCTATGTATATTAATTGGCTTAGTTTTATCCTTTTTGGTAGAAGTCAGAAAATATAACTTAAATGAAACAAGTATTTTAAACGTTCTACTACTGTGATCATAACTAACGACTATTAGATATGTAAGTCGAAGATATAACAACCAGTTAGGTATACGATCCTTGACTTCTCATTCCAAGTGTTCAAGATATCGCATGTAATGCGTTTGTTTTGAATTCAACGAACTTATGAATTTATATTACGTCGATACAAAGTGAAATCAGATTGTTAAATTAATAGATACCTACCGATGTCCATATGGTATGAGTAATAAAGTAAAGCAATGAATGTCTCAGTGGAACAAAGACACGAAACTAACTGTGGAAGCGTGACGAACTGAATGAAGAAAGAATACTGATGCAATGCAACGCTTTCGCAATGTTACTACGAGCAGCCATATCAAGTATCAACACTAGAATCGGACAGATATTCGTCTAAATTCAAGACATTAACCATTATAGCACAGTTATCTGTCTATTTGACGGGTTCGGACTGCCTCAAATTAGTTAATGATTCATGCGAATGCATCATCAAAAAGAAAATCATTTTTACTGATATCATTTACAAATGTATCAATGAAATTAACAAAAGAACCATTACTGCAAAAGAAAAGTACAGAGAGTGAGAAGATTATATATTATCTTATGAAGACAACATAGAACCAGACGTCCACGAACAATTCATTCCTTCTCAGTAAAGTAGTAAAGACTTCTTCTCGGCTAAGGATAAAAAATAAATAAATTCGCGGCTGGGACTATGGGCTGGGAGTTGGGAGTGCCTAAGCAACTTTATCGATGATAAGGTTTTGCTCGCGGTTTCGCCCGCGTTAATATCCCATATCCATCCCAAGGAAAAGGTGCATTTTACCGGGGTTAATTTACCTACGTGACTTTTTACATAGCGACAGTTGATGGGCTGGCGAGCTAATAAAAATCACATCAATCCTGTTCAGTGTGGTAGATGTGTATGCAAATGAAACGGAATATTATCTCATAACCGTACCGTATCCAACAGTAGGGTGAAGTCCAGACAGATCTAACAGACTCCCGTTAATTGACGGCTGTCATCTGTCATCTCTCAGTCAGTCTGTTAGTACACTTCATGCCCATATAATATTTACTATGCGCTACAACCTTAATCCGTTGATCCGTTGAGCGGTAAAGAGGGAAAACCATTAGACACACGCATTTGTAATGTGGCGCGTAGTGATGGTTCAATGGGAGTAGAAAAAGAAGAGATAGAAATCGCAACTAACCTTTTCGAAGACAAGATAGAACTTGTCGGTGTCCTCGAAGAATTCAATGAGCTGGATGATGTTCGGGTGTCCCTGGCAGTAGTGGAAGGTCTCCACCTCGCGGAACACCCGGGCGCGGGCGTGCCCTGGCACTTTGTCGATGATCTTCACAGCAAACTCCTGCCCCGTGTATATGTTTACGCACGTCTGCACCGACGCGTACGCGCCCTCGCCCAAAACCTCCCCGGTCAGCTTGTACAGGTCTGTGGACAATACAAATCGACTGTTACACAAAAGAATAGAATAGAATATTCTTTCTTGAAGAGCGGGACTACACTACATGATTTTTACTGATGTTGACATGCGGTAACACTGTAAATAATCACATGTTTTTAAAATCATCAATGTCGCAATTACGTCACAAAGGGGTCTGCACTGCACGCAGCATAATGTTACAACGGCAAAGAATCCACAGCACTGATTTTCAGTGCAGTCCATTGAGAGATTGACTTACCAAACGTAAGTCGGTAATATACAACACAATAATTTAACTACAATTCGCTACGAATACATGGCTACAGATTAGAAAATCAATAAAGTAATGCTGCACCTGCAACAGTAGGTATGTGAAAATTACAATAATCTGATGTAACTGAATGAATATTATGAAACTAGTACCCGACATCAGTCCAGTCAATCAGATATTTAGAATATTCTACGGTCAGATATTTACAATATCCCTGTTTCATCAAATCTTTATTATGATTTTGTATTATATCATGATTATCATTACCAAACTCAGGTCTAGACAGCTGAATGGATTTGTTTAGCAAGTTCCATCTGTTATCAGAAAACTCTTTCCACTCTTACTTTTACAGCAGCAAATTGTTTATAAATTGTAGTGTAACACATAGGCACTGTTGTTTCTACATCAGCTTCTGCGGGCTATTGTTTCATAATGACCCCAAATATCCAATTATAGTTTGTTTAGTTGTTAATCACGCTCCCTTACATTATTGCGCAGTTATTTAAGAAGGGAAAACAAGAAACATGATCCGTATGTTTAATCTTTGCTCGTAAATTCACTCGTAGGTAGGTACGTAGTGGAGCATATAAGTAGGCCAGCAATCAACAAATGCAGAATCAATGTTCATTCGTTTTCATCGAATAAGTGTTTTGGCCTTAGTAAATACATGATAAGAAGCCGTCCCGATTTCCTACAAAAACAGTGATATTTTATTGCGATAGTAAAATTATTGAGTATAAATCAAAATCAATGGTCGCATATGACGAACATAATATTTATATTGTTTGTTAATATTGTTAAATAATGCTGCTTCAAGAAGAATTTCTGTAAAGTTTACATGAACTATTTCAACTACCTACATGAAATTTATGTATTCCACTAAAGTATGCAGATACTGACCTTGATTTCTCGGTACAGCGGTTAAAAGTATCGCTATTAAATTAAATTCAATATTGGCTCTACCTAGTCATTCCTATTTATATTTCGATAGCAAATGATTACATTCAAATATGTTCATCTTTGCTTTGTAAGATAAGTGCAAAACGACAAAATTTTGAAGTTATCTGCTACGAGTGTAAAATGTTGAACGCAGATCAAGGGATTTCGGGACGTTGTGTAAGCATAGAGAGCATGCAGGGTTATCGTTTCAACGCCATATCGCGATTGACCTTAAAGCATGCCGGAACGATTGTTCCTGCGGCGATTCCTGCAGCGCTGCAGCTCTCTGGGTACCTCAAAGCCCTCGCGGCAACTCTACACACCCTGTATAATCCTATTAAGCGTGGGAACAAATTATTCGTATCTGGACAGTACTGCAAACTATCGGTTGTAAGTCGTGGACGTAACCTCGGGCCGTCCTTGAGCGTTCGGGCGTCTGATAGAAATCTGGCCGGCTGTATGTTTGTATCGGACACGGACGTCCACCCACTGAGAGTGTGTACGGGGTTCGGACGCATCCGCGGACGATTCGGGAGTCCTAAGCAAACCGAATGCGCATGAGTGCACACTTCGCATGCTACTCCACATGATTCCTCTTCGAAAACCGTGGAATGAGTGAGGGAAATACATCCGAAGATTCCGAAGAGCCGACGTCCGAACGACCGTACACACTCATCGATTGCGGCTGTCAGTCGCGTCTTACGGATGCGTCCCATAATAATGCTTCCTGCTTTAGTGTTGATCGTTATAGCGCTATCTCGCGGCTGACCTTGAAAACACGATGTGACCACGGACCTACCAGAGCGCTTTCCTTGCCGTCGGGGTTGGACACAGGAGGAGGAATCAGGGCCAGAGTTTACTCTATGATAATCTAAGCGTGTAAGCACCATCTCGCGACAGACCTTGGAAACACGATGTGACCACGGAGCTACCGGAGCGCTTTCCTTGCTGTCGGGGTTGGACACAGGTAGACTTATCAGGGCCAGAGTTTACTCTATGATAATCTAAGTGTGTAAGCGCTATCTCGCGACTGACCTTGGAAACATGATGTGACTACGGAGCTGCCGGAGCGCTTCTTCCTGCGGCGCTTCCTGCGCGCCTCTTCCTTGCGGCGCTGCAACTCCTCGCTCTCGGGGATGGGCACCGGCGCGGACGCCTCGGGCCCTCGCGGTAACTCGTCGCACTCTCGCTCGCTACCAGACTGGCTGCTGCCACGGCCGACGCCTGGAGACAACGAAAAGACAAATTCATTATAGAGAATACAACTACGAAATCTATTCATCAGCTTCATCCGTCCTAGATACAGAACCGTAAGCTTTAAACTGGTAACACCCATGTACGGGCTAACACCGTACACCATTCTAGCGTTGTCAGCATTTTGAGTACTGCGCGCGGGCTGCAGTTCCGTTCTTACTTTAGTGCACAATTAAGTGTCGTCCGCGTCGCGTGTACTCAACAAGCTAGCAATTTGTTATTTATCGTGTAGTTGTCATGTACCTAATAAATAGTTAAATAGCAAATAGTCTTTCACTCCAACCTAACTCGTACAACCCATTTTTAGCTTTATCTATTCAAAGATAAAAGCAATGAGAGCAACATCAAACAAGACCAGCATGCTGCGGTTGCAATATCTATACAACAATCAAGGCTACTTCTAAGGACTTATGCTTTCTGTGTCGGCCATATAAACCTATCAGATAAAATCACAAAGCTATGAGAATTTGCATGCAAAACAACGTGACTGGCAAGAAAAATATATTGATTGCGATTAATCTTATTGCGGATATATCCAACCAATTACAAATAAGTCGGTACTTTTAATCTAAATGATCTAAACTACTTTTAATCTAAATGATCTTATATGGTGCCGGGATAGAGGTAGGTGTTTATTTGCCCCTTCAATATCTTCATACTCATATAATCTCCTATCTTACTTCATCAAAAAAAAATGAACATTGAACGCTAATTAGCAGCATTAGCACGAAACAATGACGACAACACTGAATCAACTCGAACAGCTTTAGTACTATATACTAAGTAGTATTTATTCCAGTGTGACCATAGTAAATTTATCTTATCTCAGGCTCAGACCAGGTCTGAGATCTCAGGCTATCGAGAAGTAAACTATGTTTCTGGCATACGAACAGCTTTCTCCGTGCCCATGTGTGACGGTATAGCGACATCGTTTTTGCTTGCTATTAACAACCAACTTCAACAAAGATGCTGTGGTCGCACCCGTGCTTATGCAAGACGCTTCAGTTTCTCCATTTGCATATTGCCTTGTAGGCATTACTTTACATAATTTCTAGCAGAAAATTGCTTGTTTTACGTTCATGTTATACCTACTTTTGGGTTTTGCTTGGATTTGGACGATACTAATAACAGAATCAGTTTATTTGAAACAGCGGCGTGCCTTGGGAGAGGCCTATGTCCAGCCGTGGACTTATGTGGGATGAAAAAGAAGAAGAAGAAGAATAACAGAAAATGAAGATCTCATCACCTCATTCCTTAGAGCAGTGAAACAAACCAACAAAACCTTAGAGCCAATTTTAAACCCGCCACTTGTTTTATGCCATACATCCATTTAGCCCACTTATCCATCGACATCCACTCATCACACTACAAGTTTCGGTAAAGTGATATTGGGTAATGATAATACTAATGATGATTAAAGCGATGTAAAGAATGGAAGCTAACGACATGTTTGTGCTTTGTGCTTTCTAACGTGCTGGTAATTATGCAGTTTGTACGGATGTTATTTTATTCTGTCGGTGTATTAACTCTTTGAAGCGCTACACATTGCATTGGAAACAATAACTGACCCGTGTCTTTGGCTCTCACTTCGCTTTCGGTGCCAGCCCATTGTTGAAACGTTTTCACCGAGTTCGGTGTTTGAATTCGAATTTCATACGCCATTATGGTCCAAAAACGCAGCCAGCTTTTGAACTGTTTGATGCAGTGTCTTGTCTAGGATGCAGTCGCAGTTGGAATTGTCATCGACGATAATATTATTCTGACGTGAGACGTGACTGTGCAAGCTGAGTTGGCAAACAAAGCCGGTTCATCGACCTACATGGCCGCACCCACCGCTGCGTACGCGCCCACGTTACACGATCATTCGAACTCCGACTCTTGATAGTCTTGGTTACAAGTCGGCTGGGATGGAATCGACTATCAATTGAACGTAAATACATTTGGATTTAGCATCCTTCAATATTTCCATTTTCCACGAATTAATAACACAACCTTATGACGACACCACTTGACACAGGCGTTCATCAAGAAACAGACAATAAATTGGTTGAAAAAACCTTGAAAAAACAACCTGTCAAGTATGAAGTCAGCTACAACTTTATCGTTATAATTATTTGTCTATGACGCATCTGCATTGCTTGATTATGCTCAGAGTAGTTAATTAATAATGTTTAAAAAATAATTACCTACTTACTACCTGGAAGAGAATACTTATTAAATAATTTGCCGCAAATATACTCAACAACGGTATTAGGATACTAACATTTATTTTAAACAGTTCAGTTACCTATATTAGAATACAGAATTCAATTGTCCTCCATAATATTATCGTTCTTGTGTCGCGTGGTTCTCTAATCAACCAGCTCATTTAATGGCACGAAGCTCCAAGCATGGTTATTATTGTCAATTATTTTTAATTGGGCTACAAACTGAGCTAACTTCAGCAGAGGACACTGTTTACTCGCTCCGTATCGTGAAAATTGTATTTTTTGTTGGATATTTTTTTTTTCATAGTAGATGAATTTTACTATTATTAAAGAAATATTTTTGTGGTTATTACCTACTTACCATTACCATCGTTCATCTTTTAACTATTACTTTCTTTGCAAAATTTGAATTCAATGAGAACATGTTCTAAGGGGGCAAGGGTTTCGAGAAGCCAGGCGGTGCAGGTGCTTCCTTTTTAACGATATTCCCAAGCGATGCGTGTTTTTGCATGATTTAATTCATTTTAAAAATGCCTTTGCTTTAGAAAATATGCACTACATGTTGCTTCAATTCTACCATCTATACAATACATTTATTCTACCTCCTCTCTTTTTTGTCCATCACAATATTCTCTTCCTTTTTTGTTGACTGTGTTTGTAATCTATCTGCGATAACTCTGCTTTCTGGCGTCTTGGTGGCTGCCGTGGTAGATATGACATGAACCAGATTTATCAGTACAGGTTATAATAATATGTGCATCTTGTTTTCTATGTGCACCTCTGTCCTTTACTCATCTACATCTACCTACTTGCGGTTGGTAAAAGTATCTAAGTACTGTTAAATATTCAGGTAGAATAGAACGTTTCTCATAATATGAGCCATAACAGTTCAGTGAAACTATAAGTTAAGTGTTAATTACACGTGATGACCTCGACAGATGTAAAACGGATAATACACGCTATATTATTGTTGAAACAACTATGAATACGTTCAGCCTGAGTTGTAAAGTAATGAGGACCAACATCCCATATATTAAAATGGGTAGCGCCAAAGCTTCTATATTCGTGTAGTCAAAAAACAGGATATAGTAATAGCGACAGCAAATGCGCAGTAAGTAGCGATTGTAACAATCAGACCACAGGCATACCCACTCACACAATCACTCGTTTCGCCATAGAGGTTTCCTGTTTTCAGTGAGTCTAGATATAAATATCAATATACATACTAACAAGGTAGGTAAGTATTGTGTATGCAAACAACGAGATCGGAAATATGCATAACAAAGAAGAGGTAGCGAAACCAAACAATGATAACCAATTCAGGGTGAGTCATGATCGCAGACCTACATTTTGGAGCCTCGTAAAGAACACTACCCAGCACGGTTTGAACGAATTAAAGCACGACTATTTGGGAAATGTCATGCACGCAACACAATTAATGCGTTCCATTGAATGAAGCAAACACAGTCAGTGTGTTTGAAATTATAAGTATAGCCAGGTCAGGTCAGGTCAGAGACAAATTAAATTTTGATTACAGTGTATTACTATTATATGGCTAATAAGTACCTAATTATATTTTGGATTGAAATATTACTTTAAGATTCACAATATCATACTCGAACACTAATAGATTAAAAAGGCTTTAAGCTAAGCCTGAACACTTAACTTCATATGAATTGGAAACAAAGTTCTTGAATTAATACATAGGTTATTCCATTTGTGGCATGCATTGAAATGCAATGTCCTAAAGCGAGAAGATCTTAATCAAATTTAAAAAGTCTAATCACATTATTATAAGTAGGTAAGCAAAGAGATAGTACGAACGAGTCATGTGTGATATTTAGACGTGCTGTACGAGATTATTCGAAATATCTATCAATTGGTAATCATTGGTGATTTTAACTAGTAACCGAGCACCAGCCGAACAACGATTGCCGTCGGGCCGCATGCGTCTCGCGTGACACGACGACCAACGTGGAACCACGTGGCAGCAACGGCAGCGGTGTTACGTAAACTTCTCAAGCAAGCGCACGGGCTCCGACACTTTTAAACATACAAAATGACGTCTTAAATCATTCCCGCTGTACATTTGGCACCCTATTACGAGGCCAATAGAAAATAATAGACGACCCACATACCTGCCTCCTTGTCACCTAACCAATCATTTAACAAAACCAAGCAAACAAAAACATTAGGATCGCGGTTAACTCGGTTTTAGCTGAACGGTGTTTACTGTCAAATGCCTAGTAAAAGTTTGTTATGACAAAACTTTGCTTAGCAAAGCAACTAAACGTAGATAATGGATGCACATGGTTTTAATTTGTTGTGGTAAGGCATAATGCAATTATGCATATGTGCATATGTTTAAACACGAAGGAACCCGAATAAGCCTTATTATGCAAAGAAGCGGTGAAAACACAAATTGTTGATTCATACCTCAGCGCTCCTAAGCGAAATTATCACGCAAATCGGTGATTACGTATGCCGATAGGCTCAGCGTTTATGAATATCATACCAGTGTACGAGTATCAATAAAACCATTTTGTGAATGCTGAAATTGTCGCCACGACATCCTTCGGCTTAGAGGTTTCTACTTTCTAATCTGGCTGACCACGACTGCACTCTCTAGTTCGCCGATCACGGACCCAATACTTTTGTTGTGTACCCTGGAGCGGCAAAAACGAGTCACTTTCTAATTGGATGCAAATGCCCTTACTGTACCTAATTACTACGGCATAAATCTTTACCAGTCCGTAAAATGAAATCATGCCTGTTAAGAAATAACTTCGTCCGATGCGCAATTAAGCAACCAAAACTTGGTGAATCTGAATAGATCATATTAACATAGTAGATCCTCAAGCATTTACTATTGCTATTTTAAAAGATCAAAGTCGACTCAGTTACAAGTGGAACAGCGAGTGAATAAATTGCCAGCAGTGCCTGGCACTGAACTAAACCAGATGATATCTCAGTGAAACTTCTATCAGGGCGTATCAAACTATTTCTGCTGTCCACTGAACCGCTTTCACTGATTGAGTAAGTAAAGATTATTTAAATACTTACATCAACCAGTTTTGCTTGTTTACCTTGAAGACATTGATGTACTAATTACTAAATCAATCAAATCAGTTTATGTGCACGTAAAACCAAATACAAACGAAGATTTTAGGAAAACATAGGAGTTCCATGATAAAATCCACTGGGCTTAGGTTCGTAGCAGCACGCGTGACTAGTGTGGAGGATATAGGTACAACTCTAGATTCACATTAAGTAGTGGATGTAAGATGTAAGTGTGTAAACGTTTATTTTAATTTTATTCATTTAAATTAGCAACTGTCAAGTGTGCAAGTATCAGTATCAGTAACTACAAATATTACAATCGAAGAAATAACTGTAGAATTAGTCATTAGCGACAAGTAGGTATTAACTTTACAAAGTATGTAAATTGACAAGAAATTGTTCCGGAAAAGTAAGACGCAATAGCGAGAGGTAGGTACCTACAGATTTGGATTCACGATGGAACCGGCGTGAAGTCGTCACGGTCAAGGTTACGTCGATTTGCTTTGATAGACATCTATGCTGGACTAATCAATGATGATTGGTTTTATTATGCATCAATCAGCAATGGCAGAGTTAGGCCATTTTCTGCATAGTTTTTCATACCTATCACCTATTTATTTACTTGACTGACAAAAATTTGTCAAAATTCTTTAATGAGGAAGAGCATGGTCCACAAATTGTTGAATTTTTCAGTAGATCAATCGATCTGTCGTTGTAACCGAACTATTTAAAAAATTAAAGTGAGGAGATTTATAATATAAAACTCTAGGTACCTACCTACCTACATCTTGAGTACGTGAACTCAAATTGAAAACGTATGAAACATTATGTATAAAATGCCATAGAAGCGTTGCATAGAAGTTAGTTTTAACTTCAAGTTCAGTGCGCAGTTTGGTGTTATGAGGTGACCTTGACAAAGAACGCCGTGGGGCGCCTCGCTTCAGCGGCCATGTTGAAATGTTACCGCGGAGAATAATGGAATTGCATTTAATTAGCAACGCATTCCTGGCCAAATTAAAAAGTCAAACAAACTGATACTTGCAATGAAAAATCTGTTAAAAAGTACGCAAAATCACCACCGGAACCAGAACACATTTTAACATGGTCCATCATAAATATCTAATAAGCTGTAACTCGTGATGAAAAGAAATAAGAGTGAAATGCGCATGAATGTGGATGGAAAAGAACAGTAAGTAAATGCAGTTGGGTTGTGTGAACGATGATGTATAAGAATTAGGTAAATTAAATAATGCAATGATTAGACAGATGTTCGAATGTAAAACATTGTTGGCCGGCCAAATAATGGGACTAGGGCAGGAAAGATAGGCTACCATAGTTCAAATTCAAAATTATAAAACAAAGGGTACCTACCTACTAACTAAAGCTTTACTGGGCACAAGACGCTTGTAGGGTTGCGCATAACAAGCATGTGTTATTTGTTACGAAACCTCCTGTTTCAAGATTTTGTTTTGAATAACTTGAAATTCAACACTGCCGGCTAAAATGACATGTAAACGAATTTTCTTCAGTTCAGTTACAAAACGAACAATAATATTGCAGTAGAATACGCTGCTTTAGTTGTGCCTTCTATGAAATTCCCTATATTTGTGTTGAGGCGAATGTGGACCCCAAATTGTGCCTAAAAATCATTTAATCAATAACTAGTAAGTACATTAGAAGGATATTCAAAGATTATGTCTTCACATAATCACATTTGCAGCTAAAAGAATAGACTTTTTTTCATGACTGAATCTGACTGAACGACTTTCCAGATGATATTGAAGTGATTTAAATTCTGTATAATTGTGTAAAATCACCTAATGTGACATAACATCGGAAGTTGAAGAAACTCCTACAAACATCTAAAATTAGCTGTTGACGATCATCGACCTCCATTTAATCTACTGACCTAATGCTCTTCTTAGCTAAACGTTTATTTCGATCACAAATGAGCTCTTCGAGATCATTCTGATGACCAACGATAAATTATAACGAACATTTTAAACAAAATTACTGAATATTCCATTCAATAAACATTAGAATAAAATTAGTAAACGCTGCTACAAAGTTATTTTTACTATCGTCTAAAGAATTGCCGAATCACCGTTCAGTAATAAAGTTAAAAGCTAATATTGTGTGAATATTATGGCAAGTGATAATAATTTGTAATAGGTACGATATGGGTATTACTTTTTAAAACAACGTCCACGAAAACATTTAATCTAACAGCTATCCAAATTTTCAAACTACATAAAATTCTTATAAATCTTGATTTGCGACTGTGTAGGTACATTTTAAACAAAAAATAGGTAATTAGGTACATTTAAACCGAATTGAATCAAAATCAACAATTCCTTCAGAATAGTACAAAGACATTGCCATAATCAAACATAATCGTTATTCTAACACGCCGGTGTGCTAATTTGTTGGCTTTGAAGACATTATTTTTCATTCTTGTCTAAAATGCCGGTTAGATGATAGGCTAGTCTTCTTCGATAGTGATCAACTATATCTGTGCCTTCCAGATATTATATTTTATTTTATTAGTAATTATCCTGAAAATCATAATTTATCTGTTAAAAAAAGGATTAGTAAGCAATTAGATGGATAAGCAGATTTAACTAAACTACAATCTAATCTAACTACAATATAATGAGGTACTTCTTGATAGACAGGGGGTAACGGTTTTTTATTCAAACTTACGTCATCTAAAGAAAATATTATTGTTAAGATTAACACCAATTAACAATCTCACTATTCAATATTTATTTTTCCAGTGAAGCCAACAATCGCCGGCTGTCGTATTACAAAAAGCCGGTCGCTCGAATCACATGACTCAATATAATGTGCGCCATGTACACAAACAAAACTACGCTTAATTTAAAAGCTTCGTAGTACGAATAAAACAAATCTCAACTTACCGCTATCTACACTCTCTTCTGAGATCTTCTTCACCATCTTTATGCTTGCTTGATGCGTTGATACAATGATAATAAAATATTACGAGTAGGTGGAACTACTCTTGAAAAGCCGCTTTCAAACTTGTGCGGCCGCCTTCTCGACGTGAAATCGGAACGGCGCTTGGAGACAAGATAGTAAATAAACGCCAAAACCAAAAATTAGGAAGCACCACCGGTCGAGAAGGATTTATGAAAAATGAACCGGAAGGTATTAAATAAACACTGTAGAAGGCGGAATGAAAATAAAACTACTGGTGTCGCTAGCGATCCATCCTACACACGCCCGCCCGTTCGATGTTCTGAAATCCAACTGACGACGAGATGGTCCGTTGGCTTGGTTGCCGGCTCGCTCGCGCCCGGCACGGCTCCCCGCCGCCCGCGCCCCGCTCCGCCCCGCACCGAATGCCTCGTATGTTCTCTCGCCCGCGCACGCGTAGGTACTCACTCGCACCGCTGACGTGTTTACATTTTTTGTCGCTTAAATATTTTTCGTAGTCGCTATAGCTACAGCTGTATCCTTCGTTATAATTGTAATGTTGTTATTTAATAGGTAGCATCCCATTTCATTATGTATAGAGACCAGAGATTTTCTTAGTTCTTAGAAGACAAGACATGGCCACAATGTTACGGGTCATAACGGCCTAGAGTAGCATATGTAAAAGTATTTATAAAATCAACAAGGTAAGTCTGTAGTGAGTAGGTATCTACCCTATAGAAACAAACCAACACGAACAAACAATGTTTATCATTCACGAATCATTGCATCATCCCAGGCGCAAATTGCTGTAGAATACACGTAGTAGGTAGGTAACTATGTTGTATAGACATGTAGACGCAGATTTAGGTTCTGCTTCTTTTGTAAACAAAGTAGGTATGCTAGATACCTATCAATGTTTTCATCTGAGTGCAAAACGAACACATTTTTAACCACATGTGATATGCAATGCAAGTGAATATCACATTTTATCAGCATAATAAGATCATACCTACCTACTCGAGTAGATAGCTGTATACCCCAGGTAGGTAGGTAAGTATAGTAGATGTAAATAGCTATCTACTCAGTGGTAGGTAGGTACCTACTCAGGTAAGTGCGTAGTACACAATAAAATTGTCGCTAAACCTACCTGTTTACATTGAAAATAGGTACCTACCTACCCACTTACTTACCCATTTACTTACCCACTTAATTCTTAAATGTTTGGTCAGAATCAACAGTGATCTGATAATACCTATAACCATGGCCTATTACTACCGCTAAGCTGTAAGGAAATAACCGCATTTTACTGCTTCCGTTATCGTTAGGTAAAAATAGCAATAGGTATCTCTATTCAGTTGATTTCCTTATGTACCTACCTACCACCTACCTATGTAGGTTTCAAATCATAATTATCTCTATCTAGGGTAGGTAGGTTTACAGATTAATAATTTATGATAAAATCAACGACTTATAGGATAGGTAGGTACCTACTTATAATTATTATACCTAGAAGTCGCTGGATAAAATAGACAGTTCGTGATTTTTTTTTCGTTTTCGTTTGTCAGAGCTAATCTATTGATTTGATTGATTTTGCTTAAATCAGTAAGTAGGTAAGTAATATCAATAATGATATACCTACCTACCTACCTACTTAATAGCTTCAAAGAATATTTATTCAATTCATATTTAGGTAGGTACCTACCTACTTTAAATGCACGGGAGAGTTAAAAATATTTAATTAGGTAGGTAGTTAGGTATATTCTTATTAATACCTATTATACACTACGAGTAAAACAGCTGAATGGATTTCAGAACGGGAGCCAAGTTTAGATAGGTAGGTAGGTACCTTTGCGATATTCTAATTCTATGGGAAATCCAAACGGACGATGCCGGGAGCAAAGTTTAGTAGGTAGGT
>DWMR01000047.1:0-18390 GCA_018245355.1 Dalla costala
CCTGTCTTCGTATCAGCTGTTCTTGGTATTTTTCAACTGAATTTCGGATATTCTGTAGCTCTATACTATGAGGTACTGATATTACCATTATGATTATTTAGTTATTGAGCTAATACTTACCAAGTTATTACCTAAATAAAATAGATTAATGTACTTAGTTTTCCGAAATAAAAGTTAAGTTAAATTTCAATGTGTACCTGTTAAGGACCATATAAATCATATTGTTTAACAATAACCTATAGAGTGCACACAGAAATAGACAACTGTAATAAAAATCCATACCGCGCTCAATAAATTGTCGGAAGACATTTTTTTATTGGAGTAACGAATGGTGAGATGAGTAATGCTACAACTTTACAGATAAATCATGCTTACCCTTCAGAGGAGCTACCATCCGTCTGATACTGGGGTGGTATTGGAAAGACCCTCCCGTTAGTTTTGTCTGATACCTACACTTATTTTTATCTGCAATCAATGACCGGGGGAAAAAACTACACAGGAAAATTTGTCTGTACGAACAGTAGCTACCTAGATACCGTATTAGGCTTACGCTTATAAGACTGGTAAGGTAATAATCTAGATTATCTAGGTACCTTTTTTACTTTAGGTTACGTGATTAAATTCTGTTGGTAAGTGGTGCCATCGCATATGCCGTGCGTCACCGGGGGCATTGCAAGTGCGTTGTTGCTTTGATTGGGCGCGTTTTTCTAGTAGCCGACATGACGCCGGCACCGTTGACGGTGGTGACGACCCGGCAGCCAGGGTCGTAAAAGTGTAAGAAAATAATATATTATGACGGGCTTTTCCACTTGCCAGCAATGGCAGCGGCGCCGGCGGTTCATACGGTTTTGCATTGCCGTCGGTATCGTCGGTGCCGGCTAGTGGAAAATCGCCCATTCTATTCAAACCCTTCTTGAAGCGTGTGTTCTACCTTGTTTTGTTTTTATGGCATGATAGTACCGTTATTACAGGTGCCATAATATCACACTGTGATTATACCGAGATCCAAATAATATAGGTTGCTACCGGTCTACCGTCCCTCGGTATTTATAAAGAAAAATCCACCAAAATAATAATATTATTTCATGACCCAGCATTGCATAATGAAAGGTCCCTCGATGAGAAATTTAACTTGTAGGTTATTTACTCTTAAAGAAGGCAAAATGCTTAACAAGTTAAGTATTGGTGCGTTAAACTACTGTTGGTTGAGTTCCTTGGCAATCTTGGACCCTTTAACAGTTGTAATTCTATTTATGACTAGGAAGTGCTCGTGACGTCGACCGCCTAAAATTTCTAAGTAGGTACAGAAAATTTTAAACGTGTGAAAAATTTATATAAATAAGACCCTTGTGGTAAGACGCTAAGGGCTATAACTAAAAACCGTTTAGGATACTGAGGTAAAACGAAGCCGATACAATAAGTTAGTGTCCCCTCTACAATTCTTGAAAGTTTCATCAAAATCCGTTCAGCGGCTTCGTAACCTATTCATGACACAAAAACGCAGACAGACAGACAGGCAAGAAATCTAAATTGATTTTGTTTAGGTGACATATAAATAGTATATTCCATTTAATTATTGACCTTAATTTTATATAAGATACAGACAGACACTCCAATTTT
The DNA here is from genome assembly GCA_018245355.1 of Dalla costala. Lineage (NCBI taxonomy): Eukaryota > Metazoa > Arthropoda > Insecta > Lepidoptera > Hesperiidae > Dalla > Dalla costala. Next base: position 1,621 of record DWMR01000047.1, read on the forward strand.
ATCTAATGTCCGTAAGATTTCTAATATAAGCTAATGTATACGAAACTTCATAACTAAATATTGTCATAAAATTGAGCTTCATTTTGAAGGAAACATAGACTTTGGTTGGTTAACTGAATAGCTGACAAGGGCGGATGTTTTGTTAGGCGGGAAAAAACAAAGGAAATAATCCAAGAAATCGGTTTCAAGACCGTCCGTTGGCATCGATCTCGTCAAGAAAATACAAGTCCTAAATAGAAGTAGTCGATGGGCCGTGAAATGACGTGTCGGTCGGACCCATGCTTGATGAACTATTGTTTAGGAATGTTGAGTTGCCGGGTGTTCGCGTTCGGGATCTTTAATTATTGATATTGGATCGGTTCGATTTCGGAAATCGTTTCAAAGTTCAAAGCTTTGATTATGCGTATTCGGTTTCCATGTTCAAAGGTACCTCGAATAGTTCAATGTGTACACACATCCAATTTGATTTGTTGGAAATTAAAACGGAAGTCTGCCTCATTTTCTAGGATTATCAAATTTGTATTTAGATTAGTTACTACGACAGCCGCGGGTCGGAAAGGTTAACTTGTTTGGACGTTAATCTAATTTATTGGGCAACCTCAAATTTAATGTTTTACATCTGCGTAAATTATTAAAATTTAGTCAAATAAGTAAACTACTTGCTGTTGGACGGATCTTCATTAGCATACTAATGTTAGAATATTATCTTCCATTATAACAAATGGCTGTGAGAAATTCCTTTGATCGCACATTTGCTTTAGTGTGACTAATCTGAGAAAGATTAATATCTAATATAGTATCTGTCTAGATTGTTTTATTGCTCATATTCTAGATTGTTTTATAATTTAGGGAAGGGTGAGGGAGTGATATCGTTAGGGAAATTATCGATAGTAATAAAAGGCGTTCCCACGTTACCGGAAGCGGGCACTGGATCGCCACGCTCCGGTACTTTGCTCTTTCGCTATTGTCCCTTTGTTCCTGCTTAGCTTCGTCAGGCTTTGAAAAGAGCGACGCTTTATTCCTCCGATCTAGTTTGCCGCACTTAATTCGTATTGCATCATTCGTTCCGCTTTTTTTTCCTTTTTGATTTTCGATCGATCACTTGCATATACCGTCCTTCGCTTTGGGCACACTGGGCAAGTGCCGTGAATATTGTTGTGTCACGTCACGATTACTTTCCCATTTTTTTCCTCCTCGCTATAGAAAACTTCCTATCTCACAAAGTAAGATTGAGAATTCAATAAACATGTTAGTTATTAATGTAAACATTAAGTATTATTATAATTTATGAATATGATGTCACTCGAAATTCAAAATATTGTGTCCTACCTATAATGACAACCCGATCTCTTATAGCTACTGTCAAGCGTGGTCTTAAGCTATGAAATTGATGCTAAGAATTAATTATTCCAAGCACCAATTAAATCGTATTATAAATTAGATACAATATTACTAAATCCAGGTACACAGGACCAGAAACACTAGTGAAATTTGCATTCCTGTTTCGCCTCAACAATCAACATCGCCTTAGACCACCCGCGTAGTCTCGATACCACCATACAATATGAACTTTATTGCAATGGAACAGGATTTCAATTTTAATCATTAACTTGATTTCCGTCGCCTATAGCCTGCAATACAGGCGCTCTATAATCATCGTCCCCCTCTTGCGCCAACATATTATAAAGAACCTATGTTATGTTACGTACTACGACGGGCTACGTTCAAGTGTAATAAACTTCGCCTCTTGCAAGGAAAATATAAACAAGTCAATTTAATTTCTTTGTGTAGTATATAATGTTTAATAATACCCCGTCATAGTAAAGACTGTTGATAAGATTTCGTTTTAATTTTTCCTCAACATCTCAAATAACACAGTTGCAGCATTCGAATCTCATTAGCGACCGAAACAAAGAATAAAAACTCGAAGTAATAAATTTAGCGAGGCTCAAGTCCAAACGTTTACGGTTCCCTTTAATTTGGTTGCCATTGTCGAGGCGTCCCGCTGGGTGCCGCCCGTCGGATTTCTTGCTAGAATTCCAGCTGCTTTAAGCATTACTTACTCTTATTAGTTGATTACGAACGGCGATTTAATTTTATGTCCCAAGTGTTTGAACCAAATCAATTTAAATTGATTAAACACAAAAAAAATAATATTATTAATGATGTGAAATCTCTTAAAGACACTAAAAAACAGACTCGAATATGCGACGGAAGAACAAAAACCGACAGATGTGTTCACTTAAGTTGCTCGTATCAATAAATCAAAGTGATTTTTGTAATACTTAAGACACGGATAGCCACCGCAAGTAGAACTTCGAAGAAGTGATGTTTATTTTTAACGACCCATTTCTAAGGGCTTAACCGCCGGGGGCAATGTGAGCGAAGTGAGTGACGTTGCACTTTTATATTGCCACGTCGGGCCTACACTGTCTGATTAAATTAATAGTTGTCCAGCTATCGATGGCAACGATAAATTTGTCCGAGTGTGGAAAGGTACAACATAACATCAATCTCTCTCGGGTGATTGAAAATGTACAGCTGCGGTCTGTAGGTAATAATGATGAGTAACATTGTATGCGAATAGAGCCTAGAGTTAGACTAGGAAGTGACAAATGGTCACAGTAGGTACTGGTACACTTAAACACTAACGGTTTTTTGTAGGTTGGCACACATGTTTCACGAATCGGCACCGACTGCGACCCATCTGTGGAGAATAGAACGTGCCGTTTTGGGTCCATATTAAAATTCCCACACATAAAATTGAATGAAAAAAGGTCCACCCGACGGCCCTTTTCCGACGCACAACAAACAAGCAGGTAAGCGAATCTTTACGACCCCTAGAGAGTGAATTATGTGTCAGTCGCCGAGGGACTTTACATCTTATTACGAACCACTGAAGACCATGTTTATAATATACGAATTCCTTGAGTATCCTTTAATAATATTTCGTGACCATAAAATTTGTGTTTTGGAGTTTAACAAATTTAGGTTCTATGCGAGGAGCTAAGGGTCTATTCGGAAGATCATGAACGCACCTACCTACAATTAGGTCGTATATCATCATGATGGCGTTAATATTTTGATTAGTTTAATAAAAATTTTACGGCATGCTTATGGCAGCATAATTCAATTTTATTGTATCTTGGTGTTGAAGGTTGATGCTGGACAGTAAATTTAACTTTAATTGAGCTCTGATGCAAACATGCGAATAGATCATTTTTACCGACCTATCCACGGGCTCCTACTATAGTTAATTTCTTCACTATGACGTGTGATAGCAATTTATATTTCAGTTTACTTGTATTTTAACACGACGATTAACGATGTTTGGACTGCCCTTCTATTCTTTATGCATCATGCATGAAGGGGCGGCATAGACGCATGCGGAGTAGAGGCTTTTGTGTTGCTCTACTACGTGTTACATTCCACACTGCTGTGTCCACTGACAATAAAGGGTGAGTGGAGGCGGCAGAAGGACCGCTGACATCGATGGGAACTCTGAGAAATGTCAAGTTGACGTGACAAATATCAGATTGACCTCATAACGTGCATGCCCGAAGTTTTTCTTTTTTTTGACTCGTTTACCTACCGTTTTTCATCTCTTTTGGTAGATATATAATTTTCATAAATCCTTTTTTAGTGGATATTTAGGTAACTACTGACCAAATTTCATGATGCATAGACTTCGCGGTTTTGGCTCAGCGTTGAAGAATCACTTAGTCATTTAGTCAGGATGTGTCTTTTTAGTTCTTACTAGTTGTACCCCGCCACGATTTAGTCTGATTAAATAAGAAAGGAAGAAAAGAGAAAGCACACGTTTCTAACGTGGTTAATTTGCCAATCCCAGAATTAAAAAAAATAAGACCTATTCGAATGCAACGTTGTGTCATAATGTCCAAGCTATCGCTAAAGAATTTTTGGAGATGTCAGATTTTGAACAAACGGATATGTGATTTGCACGGATTTTGCATTACACTTTGGAAAACTTTCTTAGTATAATTATAAAAAGTATAAGTATAATTTACCTACACGTTTATTAAATGTACCCTTTGGCTTTGGCTAACATTATTAAATCTTAGCTTGTTTAAACCTGGCTGCTGTTAAATTATAAAATAGTTGGGGTTCCTTCGTCCAGGCCGTGGTGGTCGACAATCAAAACAATAATGTTATGATAGGAGCCGGCCACGGCCGCCCGTGTTTATTTTAAACATTGGCCGACAACCGCTGTAAGATTATCTTCTGGTAATACTACACCCTCAGGTTGTGTGCTTTACCTCGTTGTTCTTGTTTAACGATCCCTTATGTATCCATTCTCCGTTTACACTTTCTATAAACAAGTCACTAAACTTTGAACTTTTGACGATTTCATCACGTTACGTGATAATATGTGATAATATTTACTGTTGGTTCAATAATTATATGTACTATTTTACGACTGAACACTGATACGCCTGAGCCTTGGACGATTGAATTATAGCGTCTGATGGAGTTATGCGTGAATGCTAATTATGATTTCTCGAGTTATCCGATTCCTAAAGTACATAAACATCTGACGCTTGGAAATTATAATAAGTAATAGCGTCGGTTAAGCGAATGGTTCAACAACCGGTTTAAATATTACTCACAGCACGGCACATCAAGAATCAAAGTGTTCGGTAATATATTTAAATTGAGGCAAGGTTTACATTTGGATTTTATGTTGCTTATAAAAATCGATTGCTTCTTTATTGAAAAAGATATTGCATTTTATTACGGAGTTCTACCGCAATCACCTATTTATCGTGAATAATAGCAGCGGTAATACCGGTAATATTTAGAGGTAGCTTGACGTTTGGCAATAAACTTACAAATTTATGATAAAAATCAGTTAATATAAGTTCTAATATATTCTGGACTACAAAAGACTTCAAAAGAGTACCTACGTATGGTAAATTTAAAGAAAATTGCCTTAACTTGCTGTATCTCTGAGCCCGCTTAAATATGTCTTACTCTACCAAACAGATAAAGTACCTACTTTTGTACATATAATATGTAGCTTACCCGCTAGGCTGTGGCGGTAACCTCTCACCTCCAAGCCCGTATGTATGTTAGCCCGTTCATGCTATAAAAAAGATTGAACTAGTTGTTTATTTAACTATCTATAATAAAAACATATACAAAATGAAGACCAAAATGTACTATTGTATTGTACAAAGTACCTACCTATTTGTAATAATAAAAATTAAAGCCCCCACCCTCATCACACTACTACTCAACCCATAACTTCCTGTGGCAAAAGACATCACGTATTACGATCAAGACCTAAGTGAGAACTATCAATTTCTGTCCTTTAAATACCTAATCTACCACAGCTGGAAACCAAACCCGGGATTCACGATCGGCAGGCAGTTTCAAGAATACTTAAGTCAACAAAAACTGAAACGTTAAAAACAATTTTGTTTCTTTGTCCATCGTACAAATTGGTTTACTCAATTTACATTTCTCACGTAGGTAGACCTCGAAACGAAATTTGATTTAAAATCGTTCCACAAATATTGTAACAGTGTATTGAGGGTGTTAATTAGCTCACTGCGGTCTACATTGAGTGTGTCTGTGTCGTTATGTGCGTCAATGTATCGACGCCTGTGACGTTTTGGGCGTTGTGAATGACGTTGCAATTTACTTGCTGGTGGAAACCATGATGTATACACATTCCAACACCATACACATTTTTACCGGAAAACCAGGTAAGTATTTCTCTTGTTTTTTAGAGTTGAAATCTCGTAGGGACTGTTCCCGGTCAAACTTTTTTGGTTTAAACTATTCCAGTTTTCTCACAACCAACTCGAATACGAACTCGAATTGTTCCACAAATATTTTAACAATGTACCTATTTAGGGTATTCATTAGCTCACTGCGGTTTACGTGCGTCTGTGACGATCTGTGTTGACAAGTTGGAACTGGCCACCCACTTACTAACTTACTTACTTATTAACTTAGTAATCGTTAGTATTAGTTCTATTCGAAGCCGGTAACATAAGCGTTGGTATCCCTGAGAACTGAGGGGGTCGCCTCTTGTATAAGTGTAAGTGGCTTCCATACCCGTATTCCAATTTTATAGTAGGCAATGTAGGCATGTATATGTATATAGGTAATTGTTTTATGTCGCTTGTGTACAATTAATCGAAAACAGTTCGACGTTGGGGCATTGTGACTTGTCACTTATATTGTAACCGACGCAAGCTGCAGAGACATACCGCATGACCTAATTTCAGGACAAAAGGCGTTGCTTATACCTAGTGTGTATTGTTGTTTTAAGTATGGGGCTTAGACATGAACTTGTGACATGATGACGCCGTCATAATATTTATGTAGTCGTGCCGCAACACAAACTTCAAATTTATAAATCAGTAACTCATCTAATAAATTCAGTTTGCGTACTTTTTTATGTGAACTGACTAGCAAAAGCATCATAATATTGTGGCTGTCTTAACTTGCTGTTGCCGCCGATCGACACCTGTATCCAACCTAGTACCTATAGTAATTAGTGTAAGTCAGTTTAAGTAGATAAATAGGTACTACCTATAGAGAATTCTTGCTATGTTTACCTTCACCGTTTAAGCGCTGGAGATTGTGCAGGATTTAAAAAATCTTCATGGATTAGTATCAGGGTTATAGATGAAAAACCCCCATTATTTATAAGACAAACAATATCTAGTTTTTTAGTTGACTATGACTATGTAGTTCTAAACAATGGCACCAGAGCATATATGGGGTCAGCAATGCATAGACGACTCCTCAAGTATTGCTTGTGACAACTTACCATCAGGTGGCTTTACAGCCAGTTCTTCAGCCTTTTATCAGAAGGCAATAAAAAAAAATTGTCGCTCTAAAATATCGTATTTCAACACGAGAGTTATTAAGCTTTCAAGAAGCCCGACTGCAGTCATCATAACGGCTTGTGAATTGTCCAAACATAATCAAGCCCTTCATGCCTACCAACGTTTATTTATGAATGTGAATTTAAGATGGCCATAAAGAACGAATCATGCAAATGCTTTTAGAATAAATAATCATAATTTGAGAAATATTTGAATAATGATAACGGTGCACACGAGTACTATAATATAAATTACAACGATTCAATTAGCATATATTTTAAATACCAAATGCTTAAGAAACTATCGTTTTCGTTTTTATCGTTATCGATAGAAATTAGAAGAAAAGGCAACTGAAAAAAATGTGGCAAACCAGCAAACATTGACAACAAACTGACTAAAGTGGTGGATCGTGGTGAAAGATTTCCGATCTGAGAATAGACCTAAGTGCCTATAACTTACGGTGGAATAAAGAAACGGATATAAGTAGGTACAATACATACCTATCACTTCTTTCTTGGGCAGTCGTGTACAAAAAGTCTAAATGTCTGTTAATTATTCTTAGTCCATCAAATTATTGTTTTACTACTATCTCAAATTCCGTATTTCAGATGTGCACACTGCTACCAAAAACTTTGAGTAGGTAGCATAAAGCATATTATTATATCTAAACAACTTATCTAAACTACAAGTACAATATTGCATTCATTTCTTAGCCGTTCTGGGTAGGTGCCTACTGTAAATAAATAACCGTCTCACCTCGAATGATATTGTTTTGAGTGGAGTTTCAGCGACTACTTCCATTTGTACGTACAATGTTAGTGCATTACAGAGTACAAGTAAATATGATTATTGTGTTCCACGATAACACTGCGCCCTTTCGAGTTGCAACCATAAGCTGTTAGTTATTTTATGAATTACCTTATGACGTCACTGGTTTAAAATAGGTTAAGTATAACCACTAAGATGACTGGTGTGGAGCCAATAACAGCACCTTTCAGACAATGAAAACAGACATTTGTTTTGTAAATGCCAATAATGCCAACAGCAAATTACCATTCGAACAAAAAAATACAACCTACCTCCCTAGGGTCGACTGGTAGAGAATGCCACCAGGCCTTAAGTCCGCCCATTGTAATCCTTGTTTTAAGGTTTTAACAATAAAGTTTAAATAAATAAATAAACCTAACAATACTTTGCTAACCTTAGTAGCAATGAATGTCGACACAATTATTATTCCCCTGGACGAGTGTGTCCTCTCTACCGAGGAGGCCTGGACGGTCAGCCAGAGGAGTCGTCAATGTACTGGCTTTGAAGGAGAATGGAATGAAGGAGAGCTCTTTTTGCGCCTATTTTTGGAGAATATTTGTCATCATTATAACGATTACAATGGCAACCTATTTAACGGGCCATCCGAAGGCTACCTATACATTTTCTGACTTCTTTGAAAACTATCTAAAAATAATATTTTAACTCTAAATAAATAGTTATCGCAAATATTTTCATGCTGCTGTCAGCGATTTATATAGTTAGGTAATAAATTATTTAGTACTTATGTTAGTTTTTTCTTACAGGGTTATCATTAAGTATCAATATAATAAAGTAGGTAAGTGCAGGTTGCAGTTTTTTCTTTATCTTCCGCATCATTCCCATTTCAATATGATTTATATTTCGCGGAGTTTTATCGTCGTCTCAAAGATAAACACACACGAAATAAACGTCACAAACTCGAGCACGTTATCACTTTCATTCCGTTTCACGCATCCTCAATCTAAACTCGTGCGAGCGAACTTGCGCGCGCGGTATGAAAAGATCGAATTTATTGCTTCATAAGTCATGAGGGTTAAGTAATAATCGTCGACAATGGGCAATAAAGGGTTTATAGGCAGTAAACTTCGATCCAGTCACACGTCGAAGCTCGGAAGTCAACCGCGGCACGAAAACAACTCGAACGGCTCGTGAAATTACACTTTTAATAAGTGTAATAGCTACGAGTACCTATTGTATGGTGGATTGATAGTGTTGGTAATCGGTTGTACAGTTATGGTATCCGAACACTTTCTCAAAACATTATTGTTTTGACAGTCCGGTCTCCACCCGGCGTATAGTCATTCTTGTAACGTAGTTAGAAGCTACACTACAGTGTCTAATACCACGTAGCTTATTGATAAATAAATGATATAGAGAAGCCACTTCGTCATTCTTTACACTTTCGACACTCTAGTCTATTATTATTGATATGGGTATCTCCTACTTACTACATAGGTACATAGATATATACATACCTAAGAACATGCTTCCATTACCACACTGAAATTCCAGTAGGTACAACAATTTTACAGTTAAAAATACACTTACGTTACAAATAAATACAGTTTCGAAGCAATATAATGTTAGATCTACTTAGGTATGTAAGCTCATAGCATTTTAATACTTTAATATAGGTACTTATATAAGGTAAAACGATAAATCTTCATTACCTTGTGTTATGATTATGAATAATGGCTAATGAGATTAAATGTGAATTAACACGGCCTTTCTCTCCTCTCTCACTTTGTTCAAGATAACACAGGAGCGAAAGCATAATATTGTAATGTCGCCAGGATTAAAATATACTGTATAAATTAATATAAACAGATGAATTTAAAAAAAAATGCAGAGCTCTGAAAATATACCTTTAAAAAAACCATTTAAACCTTGAAAGCAGTACATAAACCATTCTAGGTGTTAAGTCCTTGCTACTGGAATTGCCGAGTTCTTTGACCAATCGTAATAGCCCGCTCTTTTTGACACTGTCTTCAAAAGAGGTCTAATGAAGAAATAAATAAAACGCATTACGTACAGATAAGTAATATCTATCGTAAAGTTAATCCGATACATGCATTGCAGCTTTAAGATGCACAAAGCGAACAGCACCGCTCTGACTGAGCTGCAATTTTGCACAATGGACATTATGAATGACAAAAGTATAAAGTCCAAGGGCCATTGGTTGTATCGAAGGCCTTGCCTTATATTACTCCCGTCGAGGCATAAAGTTATTTTCACAACAAAGCGAAACCTTTTGAGCTTATATTGAACCTCTCTCGAGCCGACCCATTGTGATCTTAATACCGTATTATATTAATGCGATAAACATCTCCAAGACGAGATCACAGCGCTCATTTTTTTTCTTGTGAATTGTCTGAGTTTAATATTGGCACGGAGATAGCTTAACGGACTTGGTAACCGGCGCCGGGTACGAAGTTCTTATCTACCAAACGATCAAAGGGGAAGTATCCAATTCTACTGAGAAATCTTTTCAAATTGTGTCGTCTAATATTATTACGGAGTCTAACCGCAACGTGCGCGGGATTATATTACTAATATCTTCAGATTTTGTACTATTGAGTAATAAAGATACATATTTTTGTAAGATTATCTTGTACCTCCATTTGTACCAGAGCCAATTTTGTGGCTACAGTCACAAAAATGGTAATGCGGGATAATCCGTTGCCTTACACAGATTTTTACATAATTTGAAATGATTTGAAGTATCAGCTTACGTATCATACCATTTTTATACGGTTCTTATTCCCAGTTTGATATTGAATAGCTCTGAAGTTTACAAGTTTTGTAAATATTGGTATAGTGCGCATTGTGCACAGCTTTAAGTTCAAATATTATGTTTAAATGTTGAAAACGAAAATAAATAGGTACCTACTCGTACATGCTTGAAACAATATTTTCTCAATACCTTAATTCACGCCAAGAATATAAATAAATAGCTACGTAATAAAAATATAAAATTTACAAAAACCATAACAGTCTTTTCTTTAAATTTATTTTTTAACTAGGGAGTGCCCGCGACTTCGTTCACGTGAAATTTTCCCTTGGGACCCTTAGGGTTCAGACGCCAAGGGCTATAACTAAAAAACCATTTGAGACATTGAAGTAAAACAAAGCGAATACGATAAGTTAGTGTACCCTCTACAATCCTTGAAAATTTCATCAAAATCCGTTTAGCGATTTCAGAGCCTGTTCGCGACAAATGGGACCCATGGGGTATAGACGCTAAGAGATAGCTCTTAACTAAAAAACCGTTTGAGATAAAACAAAATCTGTGCAGTAAGTTAGTGTACCTTTTACAACCGCTGAAAATATCATAATCCATCCAGCGGTTTCGGAGCCTATTCGCGACTAAAACCACAGACAGATAGACAGACGGACAGAAAAACAGACAAAAATTCTAGAAACGCTCGATTATGTTTAGCATACGTAAATATTAATATTATATTCCATTTAATTGTTCACCTTAATTTTAATATCACAGACCAAAACTCCAAAATTATTAAGATAATTTACATTTACACCCGATATAATTTTTAAGGGATATTGGAGTATAATATTATGTACATGATTTAATAGTCTAAAAGTTGCTTTCTTGACAATAATTTTATTATTTACTATATTTTTCCTGGGCGCAAACACACACTATATATTATTCATTGTCACATTGGACCTTTATACATTTATAAAATAAAAATATGATTTTAATTTAAACATTTAAACAAAATAGCCATAATAATAATTTAATTATGGATTTAATTTTTTGTCATAATAGGTAATAATGGTAATAGTAGTAGGTCTATAAGTCTATGCTAAAATACTTAAAATGGCCGGTAGCTAACTAGGCCATTTATAATAGTAAAATGCCCAAATCCCTTTAATTTTAATTTAGCGGCATATTAAATTTACATTGATAAGAGCTCAAGAGTTACCCGAGTCATAAATCTTTATCACTACTTGACTGCATCCTTTTACAAAAATCCTCCATTATCAAAAGCTCGCCGTTCGTCTTATCTTTCTACTCTAAAGTTACTTAGAACTCTGAAGATGGTAAAAGTCACAATGAAATTAGTTTTACTCCGTGCGTAGATTGGGTATGATAAGATAAGTAAGAGTATGTTTGTATGTATAGCATGGGATTCAGGGAGCAATGGAGATAATAATCTCTTCGAGTAAATATAATTACGTTAGGACATAGGTGCTATAAATCAGTGTGCGTTTATCTTGGCAACCATAAAATCACTGCCCTCTAATCGGGATGCATCTGGAGCTGGAGGTATATGTGTAAGACGGATAATAGTTAGTTAAGAGGTTATTTATATCGTATTGAAGTTCCTATGTCGCTAACCAATGTCCATTTAAGCAACTTTAGCCACTGTACTAACCGAAGTTGGAGTATCCTGAGGACTATATTGGACGCCTACATGTAATGTGCTATGTTATCAACGAGACCTTCCAGATCGTTAAACGTAAAGCTACTGGATAGCGTCTACAATAGATGTTTGACGTCATTTTAACAAACGTTCCGTTTAAGGTTTGACATCGATGTAGCGAGAGAGAGCGGAAGAGCAGCGTGTGGTGTGAGTAGCGAGTGTCGCCCTTTTGTGTATCTAGTGGCAGCCACAGGAACTGAGTGGTGACCCGTGTGGACACAGACACATTTACGCAAGGCGGCGAGATTCTGCAACTTTGTTATGTTTAACTTTACTGTTATTTTATATTTTTACTGTAGATGGTTAGTATCAAAGGTTGCTGGATGTGGCTGCAGCGTTCTTACTTTGACGAGCTATTCCAACGTTAAGTTTGAAGATAACAACAATTCTTTAACTAACCTCGGATAGGCTTTGTGGCGGTTTTATAGTCGGTGTTTGAGTCGAATCGAAAAAATTTACGAAATTTAAAACGTTGTAGATGTTGATTATGGTATTAATTCTTATGAATGTGGTACATCTGGACACACGGAAGTGTGTCAGCCAAGTTCGGAAAAGAAGGTGCATTGCCCTTGCACGGCATTATATGAACCATTTCGATTTAAGGTAAAACTTTACACTCGACATTTGGCATTAAAGTCTAATAAAGATAAATAAAGGTTAATTTTCTTTTAAAATAAACAATGCCAATCTCAGTTTTTTTTATCGCGGCTGACAACCCTATACGTCGTTTGTAACAAACTTGGCCCCCTTTTCACATCCATGTTTTTGGTGAGTAGGTACGTATTACCTCCTCTGATTGGCTACCAGTCTTTGACTATTAGAGCCCTAATAACATGATTTATGTATTAATTTTATCGTGATATTGGCATAACAATCATATATGGGTATAAAACCGTTACAAAAATATACCAACGGTGATAAATATTTTCAGACTTTTATCTGTTTTATCCGATCCGATTCAATCTACGGACGAAAATCATTTACCAATTTATCATCACAAGTAACACAAGACAGATCTTCGGAAATGCGTTTCGAGATGCATTTAAGCCGCTTTATATTTCTTCGAACAGACCAAACGGAGCCACCGAACAAGTACATCGATATGGGAATTCCTTGTAAGCCTAGGATTTCGAGTAATGTACGATCTGACCGAGTATGTACTAAGTATGACCTAGTTTGGTAGCAGCTCATAAAAGGATATCAGATTTTCCAAGCTTAGGCTCAAATCTTTCTTTTGAAGCCAATATTCGTGTTGGCTTTCCTCCTTATTTACATTATTACTAATCATTTTTTTCAGACCTTTATGTTTGTAATTTGTAGTCTGCGTTATGTAAAAAAAATATATTTCGAAATATACTCACGAATTCTTTAGTAACATGCACATATACCATATACCTATATTGTGTTGCGGATTTGAGGATGTTTTTACATTGACGCCTAATTCCAAACACTAAAAACGATTGACGGAGGACCAATATGACGGTGATGGAAATACTTTTCTGTGTGTCAATGTCATTACCATACATTTTGAAGATTTCGTTAGCGTCAGCGTGAGAGGAAAAGATTTTTGTCTCGAGGCGTTGTAGGGCTATTATGCGTTAGCTCACAGACGGAGTCGATTGCGTTTACCGTCAAATCGCGAGCCAGCTATCGAAAATATGCCACGGCATTAGTACTCTATTACGTCTGCATTCAGTTCAATTTGACTTGTAAGAAAAGTTACTTACGACGTTCATTTGCCGGACAAGTTGCCACACGATCTACACACTTCTAACCATACTAAATCGTCGAAAGTCACGTAACTTTACAATAAAGTTGTTTTTAGCACAGCGTTTTTACCAAAGAACATTAAATTTTTCCATACAAATGGTGCCCGCAGGTGTTATAGTTACGAGATCGAGTGCGTAACGGGGCGACTCTTAATAGACCTACTGCCCATTTGAAACTCCGCAGGTTCTATGCTTTAACAGCCGCTGCGGCGGTACTCAAATACGTGGAATACATCCAATGCATCGTGTTCGCAAGAGAGTCCCTGAAGATCGAATACCATTCTTCTGAAAACACTATGATTATAGGTACAATACATCAAACTTTAGATTTGTGAATTACCTACTACTTAGATACCTACTAGGTACCTACAATCTACATTATTATCTAATTATCTTATCTTACCAAGAAATAAAATTGGTGATACTGAAATTAAATAAATTGTTAAGTGAAAATTATGCTATTTATAAGACACTTATACATAAGATAAATCAACCATTTTTAGAACTTTTGTCTGTCTGTCTGCGTGTGTTTGTCGCGAATCGGCTCCAAAATAGCTCTACAGATTTTAATTACATATGCAGGGATTTTAGAGCGTAAACTTAATTACTGTAAAAGTGTATTATTGTGTTAGGGTTTGTTGTATCTCAATATCTCAAAACGGTTTTTTAGTTATACCCCTTAGCGTCTGTACTCCAAGGGTCCCATTTACTTTTCACACTTATTTCCCGCGGACCCAGCAGAAAGTTTTCAAGATGGATTGTTTAAAGAAAAATAATTTTGATGTTGTTTACCCCAAGACGTAGGAACGGCCACGCAGCTAGAACTGGTCCAGCCTTTGGTCCCGTCGGCAGGGCCCAATTGCTGTCTCCTCGGCGTACTAGGGCCGACGTACACTGTCGGCGGGATTCGCGCCCTGAGAGCCTGCTTGCTGCAGCCCGCTTACAATAACTCGCTCATTGAAGCTAGGCAGGACGCTGTTCAGGAGCTGATCAAGGACGATGATGGGCTGATGGTGGATTTACAGGTAGGTCCATCTATCAGCCTTTACAAGTCCACTGCTGGATATAGGCCTCCCCTAATCGGTGCTACTCCACAAAGACCTGTGCCCTGTGAATCTAGCGGTTTTCCGTTTTGTTCAGATGGTCAGTCTACCTTGTTGTAAGACGGCCTGTGCTCCTTTTTTCGAATCGTGGTCTCCATTCGAGGCCCTTTCTACCCCATCGGTTATAAGTCCGTCGGACGATGTGGCCTTGCCATTGCCACTTCAGCTTGCTAACTCAGCCAGCTATGTCGCAACCGCAGTCAGGGAAGGTCTATGTCCAGTCATGGACCTTCAAATGTTGTACGTAATATAATTCTTAAGTTTATTTTATCCATTACCTAGAACGTGTTAAAAAAACTATCGGAAGTAGACAAAATACTGTTCCTCTGTATTGAGACTCCAAACAATAGCATGGACAAATTTGGAGAAGCCCAAATAACCCAGACGCTCCTGTTGAAAACCACAATGGAGTTGGTGCCCAACTTGGTCGAGGCTCTCAAGGCAGCGGAGAGCGCAGAGCTGAGGAAAATTAAAATGGTTAGTTTATAGCTTTCACATAGTTACCTAGTTCAATCAATTTAACATTTATGATTTGCAAATGCATTAGAAACGGACTTCACAGTTTCCAAGACTTTGCATTTGAATAGCCTAAATGACCACCTAAACAGTAGGTATAGTAGACTGAGTTTATTTGCTCTCGGTAGGTACAGGCGTTCGTTTTTCCTAATAGGACTATTCTAAAACTACTTAGATTCAACTAGAAACAACTAGTACGATTAGTGGCGGTCCTCCACGAAACGGTTTGCGCAACCTTTTAAGCTGCGCACAAGTAAATTCTGGAATGAGCTTCCGTCTAAGGTTCTTCAAAAAAGGTGCAAAAAGAGCTCTTCTTCAGGGCCGGTGACGCATTGGCGTTTCCTCTGGTGTTGCGAGTGTCCATAAGCGACGGTGACCACTTACCATCAGGTCTGCCTAATTAGGCTATTTGTAAAACAAAATTAAAACCTTACTGATTAAGTGTCATTGCCAACCGTCTATTTCATCAAGGACTTAGAAAACCCACACTACAAAGAAATATCCGATCGCATACGAGGCATTCTCCAAGATGGCGCCCACGTCGAGAGAGGTGCAATGGGCAGCCTCCAACGCTGCTTTGCAGTCAAGCCGGAGATCAACGGTCTTCTAGACGTAGCCAGAAGAACGTACTCCGAGCTGATAGAGGATATACAGAAGATGGTGGAGAACCTAGCAGAGACTTACGATCTGCCTCTAAGGCTGAACCAGAATGTTATGAAAGGGTTCCATATAGTAATGCCCGTTGCTCCGAAGAATCGGAGGCATTATAACTTGGAGGATTTGCCGGCGATTTTTATTCAGGTAAAGTGAAAAATAATTGTCTAGATTTTTAATTCGAATGTTAGTTGTATTGTAGGTAGCTGCGATGTATCACGGAGTAGGTACTTTGTTATATACTGAAAGTCAGTATCGTCCACACTTGATTCGGACGGCAAAATGCTGTCCGTGTGAATAAAACTGCATTTTCATACAAATTTGCGCCTGCCACGTAACTATTTATCGTTGTGGTGTGGTTGTAGTGCGGTGTGGCGGTGGTATGTGTGAATTGAACCATTGGAACCTTAGACTTCATAGACCCCTATCTCCCTTATCTTTAGCTACGGCCACAGCCTTTTCAGCCCACCATTTGATTGGCCAATTTTTGCCAACTGGGCCTGCTAGGTCTCCCAGTCATCATTATTATTAGTTATTAATTTCATGTGGATGTGGTACACCACCTACACCTACAGTAAAGAATATTTATACCTATTTATTGTATTCTTTT
>DWMR01000048.1:0-18380 GCA_018245355.1 Dalla costala
TAAAGAAGGTTTATACAATCTGAATGGTCCCTTATGTTTTGAAGTCGGTGGTTTCATTTTTATAATAACAGTTAAGACTCATTTACTTTATGGACGGAATGGCCGGTAATATGTACTAGAGATGTAGTTTAAAAAGGGACATCGGTTTCCTCTTTTACTAGTATGTACTTTAGACTAGCTTTCGAAATCGCGTTTGGGCTACAAAGTTCTTTAAATCTACCGCTGAAAATGGCAGAAATTCTAATTGTTTTAAATGAGTCTTTACTTTATCGTGTATTTTCAGTATCGTGGTGTTGCATTGTTAATGTTATTGTTCTAGAGTGGAACTGAGAAATTATTTATGAAATTAATTTAATACACTTCTTGTATATCAATTTAATTAAATATTTCCAGGCTGTTGTAGGCACAAACTATAAAACTCCTTCAAGGATAGTTGAATATTTCAACAAAACAATTTTAAAACTTCAAGGATATTACTATGAATTAGATTTTAAAACAAGCTTGTGGATTGAGCAAATCGCATTACGCTCATCCATACTAATATTATAAATGCGAAAGTACTCTGCCGTCTTTCTATCTGTTACGTTTTCACGGCCAAACCACTGGGCCAATGTGATGAAATTTGATATGGAGATATTTTGAAGCCTGGGGATGGACATAGACTAGTTTTATTTTTAACACTCATCCCTCATCATATTTCACCAATATTAAGGAGTCACTTAGAAAGATGGCTCGGCTATGTAACAAAAATGTAGAATCAGTTCCACTCAGTATTGTATGAGTTGCATGATTGTTGTCTGTCTGTCTGTCTGTGATGCTATTATTTTACTGCATCTTGTGTTTAGCGTTTTTGCTGGTCATATAATAAAAAGATTGGGATTAAGCTTATTGTGTTAAAAGTTAATTTGCAATTGGTTAATATTTCAAACGTCATTAGGTACCTATACGTATAGTACCTACCTACTATTTAAGTTAGTAACAAACCCGCCTGCAACTCCTGCAAGCACTTTACTGAAAAGAAATTATCAAAATCCATCAAGCCGTTCGCGGGCCTTTAGAGTGCTGAAAATAAAAAGGAAATACCCCTGACGGCGGCCACATTGATTTTGTTCCAAAATGTTTATAGCCTATGACATTTATTTAAATCCATCAAACCGTTTAGGCTACACAGCGCACCGTGACAAAGAAATAGACATACATACCTACACTCGTGAACCATGACCCGCCTTCTTACGCAGTCGGGTAAATACATCGATAAGTAGTGCCTTAACTATACATGATCACCTGCTCAACAAACTTTGCTTAACTACTCAACCAACTTTGGCATGATATGTACCTACTCAGCTATTTGGAATCATCAGAACGCTTGATGAACGTTACATACTCGTAGGTACTCGTACATAACCATCGTCCTCACCGAACAGTCGCAAACAGTAGCATCATTTTATTACTGATAACATTAATCAAGGACGTTTACACATATCCACTCACAAACGGGTACCTACTCAATGACTGACCGCACCCGGTCTTGATTCATGTAACACGTCGTTTTGACAACCCCCTGTGCAAGGCTATGAGCATTGAATACTCTATATTCAATGTGAAATATAAAATATCCCTTAGCACGATCGGGGTAATTTTTTCAACGCCTTCAAAATCCATCACCGTTCACCGACAACGTGAAGACTGACCGACTTCACACGCATTTGAAAACACTATGAAAAACTCTCAGGCCTCTCACGATGTTTACCTTCATTGCTAAAGCAAGTAATGTTTAATTACATAAAACGCACATAAGTAAAGTCAGAGGTACGCCTGAGTAGGACGCCGAAATCTTAACCAATTCGGCTAACCCCGTTATTAGCGACTAAATATTTTTACAAAACCTTGTTTTTGGATACGACGTAGGTACTTTGAGGGTTCTAAATAAACCTTAATCCAATATATGAATAAGATATATAAGTTGTTATAAATACAGTATTATCCCGTTACAAACCGAAAAGTTTCATAAACATTAAATAAAGTACCTAGTCAGTTAAATAGTAGATACCTACCTACCTAAGTTAAATAAAGAAAATAACAAGTTTGGTGTTGTTTTGCGGGGTCCGAGACAAAAAGGTAACGTCTCTACATTTAAAAACCGGTTAATTAGTATTTTTAACCAACCATTGCAATGCTTTGTTTTTCACTGCATTTTTAGACATTTATATTTTTTGCTTTTCGAACTTATCCATTATGTGTTTGCTTTTCAAAATAATTTAACTTTTTATGTTTTGTAAGTTGTTTGATTGATTTGTAATCATTGATATTGAATTTATTTATGTTAGAACAGTGTTTTGTTTTGCATTTACCAAAGCTTAATTTGCATTTTAGTCGTTTATGTGCAAGTATTTACTGTTTAGAAAGCTGTAAAGCTGTAATTTTAGTGCTTGTATCGTGAAAAAGCAATCTGTGTAACCATAAATCAAAGTTGGTAACGAAGGTTAAACGACTTCAAAAGTAGGCATGCCATAATAATATTTCCTTGTACTCGTATACTTTGTATTGAACAGAAGTATTTTTATCATAAAGATTTTTACAATTTTTTACGAAGCATGATTGTATCGTTCTTAAGAATGTACTTAATGGCAGAACGCATGTCGTGTATCCAATGTGAAGTTGCTCTGAAATTATTGCTTACTTACATGTTTTTATATACTTAAAAATACGAAGGACACACTTTGTTGTAAAATATAACCGTTTAAATTCTTACCTCAGTTTCACGTCAACACGGTGAAATCTTAATTTCAACATGCTTGTTTCCAATTAAAATAACTTGTAAGTAAGCACTCGCTAGAAGCTAAAATAATTAAATTGTAATTTTAATATGATTTGTCTTTTAATGCTGCCTGAGCAGGCCGTTGCCGCCGGACACAATAAAGAGGAGAAAACTGATAACCCTCAAGACTGCAGTGAGAAGTCTGCCACTAGCAGTGACGACCTGATAAACTTTCTGGCAGAAAATAACAACAACGCCAAAGTTAACTTTGAGAAAAACAACAACTTGAAACCGGCCACCATGACGCCCAATGTACCGACCATCGTCACCCACAGCCCCAGCCCGACGATCAACTTTACCGGGATGACAAATGAGGAAATCCAGGATTACCTCATCGCTAAATTCCATGAACTGGGCGTAAACGGCCCTGAGCCCGACCCAAACACGCACCAGCAATTTTACCAGAATTCTAAAGCATTCCCACATCTGGCTCCGCTGACTAACCACTTCAGCAGCAACGATTTGGCTGCTTTGTCAAACCACCAGGCATATCAGGAAAAATTCGGATCGGTCGGCGAGATATTAGCGGGCACCCAATCGATGAGTCTGGGTCAGTCGCAGAGTTCGCTGTTCAACAGCTTGAGCTCGTCGGATTCATCGCTCGATGGTTCCAGCTCGGACGATGGCGTGCCGTACATAAAGCCGCTGTCGCACAACGCTACTCTTTCGGCGACTGGGCAAGACGGTCGCATTAGGCTCATTGTGCCAGTGAGCCCTTCCGAGAGCACCTCCGATGTCGCCGAGGCCCAAGCCGAGCCGTCAACCTCGACGGCGTCGGGCAATACGCTGCAAGTTCCGGAGGACGCCGTAGCTTCAGGGGCCTCGATCACTCGCACGACCAGCGAGAAGGTGCCCAATCGCAGCGAGCTCATGGCCGCCCTACGAGCGCAATGGACCCGTCACACCACGAAGTAAATGCCTCCACACCGGCCTTCAGTTGAGTCACGTTACCTTGTTTTAATGGCACTCTCATGATTATTATGTTGTTTAAAAAACTCTAATTCTAGTCTTAGTTACAGCTTGTTAAGCCCGTGATTTAGTTAGCTTTTTCTTGACGAGTTTAAAATTTATTTTATACTTCCTCGTCTACTCTGTTAAAACCGCTTAGTAGTTACGAGATCAGCGGTCACAGATAGACGCTCCGGGGCACTTTGATTTATACTCTGTACTGATTCTGTTAGCGTTATTACTCTTAAAAGCATTATTTTAAATGAAGTTGTGGGTATGTAAGCGTTTATTTATTAAGCGGTTATAGAGGTTATTTAGAAAACAGCACATGCGTCAGCATCGCCAATACAAGAAGGATTCGGCGTTAGCTAGGTACGCAATTTTACAAACTTTCTTTGACATATCATGTAACCTAGTCAAGACATCTATTTAGTTTCACATTGGTAACCACGACATATCTCATCATATCACAATCGCATATTATTTAGTTTGTATAAGCTATGTTTTATGGAATAAGACGGAAGCCCAATCGCCATTTATGACTTCGTTGAACTATAAAGATTCTAATAATAAAGTATTTAGGTGGCGATCCAGAGAGGTGCAGGTCTATAAAACTTTTATCGACACCGCTAGTTTACTATTGCTACTTTATTTCGCCGTTAATATTTATGTAATTTTCTGGCACGCCAGGCCCATATTTTTTGCAGTGATAACTAACTTATAATTTTTTAAATTAGGAAACCGACTGGCTTGTCATTCTCCAAACAACTCAAAATAGGAGAATTAACTAATGTTTTATGAACAATCTCCCATGTACAAAAGCAAGAGTAAGGTTCGTATTTTTACTAGGCAATTTATATTCCGTTCAAGTAGGTATAAAAGTAAATTATTTTAAACTGGCTTAGTTATTTCATTTATACAGTCAGTCGAGAAATATGTAATTTTACGAACCTAAAAATTGGAAAGAATCTAGATATTCTTGCTTTAATGAGAATTTTGTATTGAAAATTCTACTGGTAACATCGTCGGTAGACTAAAATAATCTCGGGAGATTGTATCAGAAACAAAATTATATGAAAATATAATGGAAAATGGAATGTTTAAATAAGAAGGAATTGAGAGAATTCAAATACGGGGCATAACGACCATGTATGGCCATTATTAAAATTTTCAAAATACAGATGTAATAAAAAAAAAATTAAATCTTGTAAACTGTCCTTCCTACATATTAAAGGTCAAAAAAAAACAACATCAAAGGGGAAAAAACTTCATCGGCTAATGGCACAAAATTCTTTGTAGTGAAAAAAAATTTAAATTGCTTTTTATAAGGTAAGAAATCAATTGAAATGGCTTGATATTAAGGCGTCATTAAAATTTCGTCCGAGCTTTAAATGAGGGGTGGTTATTGATTGAATTTAGGTACCAAAGTATTTTAATGTAAATTTGTAAATACAAATTTGTAAAAAACGTTCGGGTTTATATGGACGACGCGGGTTACGGAATAAATTATAACCCTAAAATATGCTACTGGAGTGTAACTCTGTGCATTGGATCTAAAAGGTGTTGAATGGGATGTAACAAACCGCGTATTAATACGGTATTAAAAGTCCAAAACATACGGTATTAAAAGTCCACAACCCTAACAAATGCCACCCTAGGACTTTGGGTTTGGTATAAAAATATGATTTATTTATTTTAGTTTAGTAAATGTATATTTTTATAATTCATTAGTTAGGTATTATAATTTGCATAATTATTTTATTATGTTCTTATAAAATGTATATTAAGCTTTAGACATCAGACACGAGAATATAAAAGTCTAACTTTATGTTGAGCCAAAATGTAATCAGATGTTGTAGGTAGTTCTATGGTTGAACCAAGGCTAAGAATGTACTAATCTCTACAGATAAGGACAAAATATAAATTTTATTTTGGAAAATTAATTTATCTAATTGGAAATAACTTACATTCTTATTGAAAAACGTTAAATATAAGTATTTGAGACATCACGTCGTTAAATTCTTTAAATAAATGTGCCAGATATGGAAGTCAATGATAGAAGTAACATTATGGTAAGGCACACGAACATAATAATTGGTATGGTCAGCCCCTAATTTTGAATCAGAATGTTTTGTATGAAGAGACCGTCAGATAGGCCTAAAATTACTAGAACCAGCGTGAATACGATCTATATCTTACACGGACGCTGCAAGAACTAACCCTTCGTTCCATCACAAAAGGAAGAGAATGCAGAACTATCGTATTGATAGTGAACACTGGATTAATAACAACTCGAAAATCTGTAGTCACATAATTATAGTCTCATAGCTATATTAAACAGTGTATGTCGTTTAAAAACTTGTAAGTGTTTATCGATGTAATTACTCGTATATTATATGTGTACGGTTCTGTGTCTATCCTAGAGTTTCATGGTCTTTCAGATAGCAAGTGATCAAAATGGATCATGTATTATCATGAATTGTGTATGGTTTTACAACATTCAAGTAAACATCCATCAAAAGTTGAATCGTATCGTTAGTACAATTCCAGCGAAACCTAATAAAGCATATACAAGGTATACCCAATAAAACTATTTTGTAATCAAAATTGGGAACTTTAATCATTTACTATGTGATAGACTACTCGGACTCAACTTTTGAAATTGTTAATATTTAGCCAAACGCGTTGATTTACGTGCGTTTTGCTGCCGAAGACATGCCCAGTAATGATCAAATAGATTTTCTGTTTATGATCAACGCACAAGACAAGTAATAACCCGGTATCGATGCACCAAAAGGTTGCACGAAAACATGCAGTGGATCACGCGCCCTGTCATCTCAATAATCTATCCATATATTCGATACATCCACATGTATCGATATGTACCAAGTTCAGTTCGACCTTCTACCTTTAAATCAGCCATCGGGGACTGTGAGAAGATCCGTTGCTGAAGAATATTGCGCCAGGAATAGGCTCTCAGCGGTCTTACGGTTTCCGCACTTTTCTTAAGGTCATCGCCGATCTCAGTTCTTGAATGATGAAACATTTTAAATAGTATTGTGACGAATTCTTATTCGTATGTTTGTTTAAAATCCCATTAGGGTTGTGAGTTTGATCCACTGTTATTTGATAGCAGCACCCCTAAACTAAACTCTGGCATTTCCGTAATTATACGAACATCGACGCCGCCCCTCAGAGAAAAAAGTTGAGGCTTAAAACCTACTAAAATCATGAACTTTGAACCTTTTTACAATAATGCACGTAAATCACAACGTCGTACGTAGGTCATTATTATTTTTGAGCGGACAGGATAGCGTATGCCAAAAGTAGACTACAATCTACACAAATAGTCAATCTTGCCTCTTCTATTGCGGCGCACGCACACGCTACGCACGAATACGTGGTCGATGACGTCATTGAAACACGCGTAACCTGCTCGGATATGTGAATATGTGGCTTACACCAGAGCAGCATATAGCAAGCGTACAGCGTTATACGTAGGTACTATATTTGAGCATTTTTTATTAAAACATCTGCAGTATTTGCTCTGGTGTGTGCCTACCTAAATATTTTAGAAAGTAACACCTTCACAATGACAGTTGAGTTCAAGGACGCAATCAAAGCCTGACAAACGAAGACACGCAGCTAACGTGCATTAAGTCTCGTGCATGCATAGCAATGGAACAGCCGAATGTTAAGGAACTACTATGTTCACGACCCTTAAATAATAACATACCTCTTTTGTCCGCATAAAAACAATATATGTATCGCTTTTTAGACTAGATATGTGTATTGCAATTTTTAATATATTCTTGACACTATTGATGTAGACTTGCATACGTGTATTCACAAGTTTGCAACAAATATATTCAACTTTTAGCAGTAATTATACGATGTCATAGGGTTAAGATTTTAGATTGTGTACCTACCTACCTACTATCTGTCTATCATGGATTACCTTTAGATTACATTTTTTGTAAAGAAATTCCATCACTAAAGGTGAAACTGCAAACTGTATTCCTCCTTGTTGTTTTTTGGTTTTGTCTACAATACCACGCCAGTTGAATAAACATAGGTAACAATGTACTAGATAGAAGTCTTCATAATAGCACACGAACTAAGAAAAAGACCAACACATTTGCGTAAATGGAGAGTGGATTATTTCGGTAGTCCGGGTGAATTGAAGACAAAATCAAAAAGCTATCAATATTTGTATTTTAATTTTTATCTTCGTATTTCCTAATAATCTGGTTATCTGACACAGTGAAGACGAGGCTTAAGGCACCAGATCAATGAACGTTCTGTAAAAGACGAGCAAAAGTCGGAGCAAAACTGATCGTACACGCATCGCCTTGGGCGAGAAATTAACAATAACTTTGTATCAAAAAATATACAAACTGTCAACCTTCCTCAAAGACATAGGTACATATCGATCTTCCTAATATTGTTTTTAGTTTAGTTGACTGTGACATTTTATTTCTGAACCCTGTATTCATTATTAAATAGCAACTAAAATATTTATGATATTTAGATCACTTGAAATTGTAATGTATATCCATGCTGGTAGAATCCCAATGCTTCTACACCATGTCTGTATACCTACTTCTAAGGGGTCTAATAAACGGACGGCAATTTGTTGACCACATCAATCGACAGTGTCAGGAAATTGTTTGGGATCCACTGGGTAATTCGCATCATTGGTCCATCTATGCATATAACATTTATATTTATTTTAACACTTAAGTGTTAGATACATTCTCGAAACATTTTGAAGATTGCGAATGGTACTGAAGACGCGCATTTCTAACCGCGCTACCGAGGTTTCCAATCTTTGCGGCGAAATTTCGTAATCGAAACGTCTTGCCTTGACGAAAGTCTCTTCTAGTCTGAAAATTCAGTACTAGACCTTACAGCTGAAGAACATCGCAACGGATGTTCAAATTTCGAATTCAAATCCCGCCCGCGGTGAAAATTTTGTGATCTTCAAAAGTATGCATATAATATTATGTGCGCCATTGATCGACGGCTTTTGTCGGCTGCCGTCCAAGCGCCGACAGCTGCAGTCAACCAGTTGTCGTCCGTGTGAAAGAGCGCTAAGCATGAGGTTTCAATGTTTTAGTCCAAGGATATAATCGTACTGTCTACGTATAATTTGTTTCACATAAATGTTGTCTTAAATTAAATCAGTGTATGTCGTAGTTGATTGAAAAGCAAACACAAATAGATAGCCGAGCAACAATAAAATAGATTGTGATGTCCAAATGTTGTATCATTTCATAAATATCCCGAGTAATACAATTTATAATTGTACTTATAATAATATTGGTTGTACAAAAATACAAGTACCTAATGTAAACATAATGTCGACTCTACAGACACGGTGGACTTTTATAAATGCGGCAGTGTGTTTGTTGGTTTCGTTGCTTTTTACTTCTTTTATGAAGCATGGGAGCAACGGTTCCACGTGGTTTTCTTGTATGGAAATAGTTTATGAGCCGGCGAGAGAAAGGTTACTCTTAATCCCGGAAAATTAAACGGGTCCTGGGATATTTCTAGAGTGCAAACTTTGTCGTGGATGAATCCACGCGCAAAGCCTACTATGACATAAATATTACACAAATCATTTTTGACCTTATTCAATTAATGCTGCAGGGGGTTATAAAATAACGTTATTTTGACCACAAGTTTATAATTGCATAGTTACTAAGTACGTAAGTAAGTACAGATTAGCCGTATGTATGGATTTATATATCCAGGTAAAATCTGGACCATATAATAGCATAACCAGGCAAAAGCAAGGTAAAAACAACAAAAAAACTGTTTTTTATTTCAATTTCCTGCTATGAAGCTTAGAAATTACCTGAATGAATAATTAAAAGCGTGGGAAATCTTCCTAGAACAAGCGAAGTATTAAGTTTCGTAAATAATTACTTTGATGGCGACCAACTGGCAAATCCCCGGGAAAAGGCAGTACAGTGTTAGCATATTTAAGTATCTAATGCATACTTAAGTAGCATGTTTCAGTAAGCTGACTGGAGGCGTTGATAGTCGAGCTGATCGATCTTTAAATTCAATCATATCAATCATCACTAATAAAATTATAAATACAAAAGCGTGTTGGTTGGTTTGTCCTTCTTTCACGTTGCAACAGAGTAACAGATTTTTGAATAGATATAGTTTATGGGCGATAGCGCATTAAACGGTCGATCCCGGTCATAAGATAACAGTCGAAAAGCGAGCAGCAGTTCGAGAGAAAGACTTCGGGCGATCTATACACGGAGCCGGTCCACTCGATGCGTTGCGGGGCAGCGCGGCGCCTGAACGAAGCCGCTGCGGCATACTACATAGAAATATCCATAGAAATATTTGTGGTGCGACGCAGCAACGCATCGTGTTGACCCGCTCTGTGTTCGTCAATGCGGCGAAATCTTTGCGGTGCGGCGCCGCAACGCATCATATAAACCGGCTCTTACAGATACCTACCCTTGTTGACCACCAAGCTGTCCACCAATCCGCTCTGAAGCAGCATGATAGAGTACGCTCAGCCTTCAGTTGTAAGGCTCATACCCGTGCCTTATGCGGGGTTTCCACCGCAAGCGGCACGGGCTCAGTACGGACTCCGTTTAACACGCAGATCAAAACTGCATACTAGCACTTCCACCAACCAGCGGAACCAGCGAACCGAAAAAGCATAGCTAGAACTCGCTCTCTCATACAAAATGTCTTTTGAAAATGGTACTAAAGAGTCAATGCGCATGTGTCGGTTAAGTTAAATAACAAGAGACTCCTTATTGGTTCTTACTGTACAAGAAACTTCTCATTTGTTCTTACTGTGTCGTGTGACATTAGGCCAGCCGTCATTGGCCAACGTCAGCTACGTCATCGTGAAGTCGCGGCTCTGGTCTAGCACAAATATATAACCGCTTTCGTTACGCTATTTTTAAGCGCTTGTTACTCTTCTATGCTTTTTCCGTTCGCTGCTACACACAGTAATTCTAGGGTAGTGTCAAAACAATCTAATCGTTTTTATCCCTAGGATACGACTCGGGTAACCGAAACTCGGAAATGGGTGAAATGTACAGCGGGTTCAACTCTTGCATATTTTTCCTGCTTTCTTGGGCTTCCTGCACGAACTTCGCATATGCTCTGCGGTCGGATACGATCTGGGCGCTCTTCACCCCCATGATGACAACTACTCCGGCAGCGATCACGCACGCCATGATGACAAGGCCGCTCGTTAACATCTGCGCACGCATAGCTTGAGAGCACTCCTTAGACCTGATCACTATCTCCATCGCCACCATGGGGTCCATGCCTGCCGTGTATGTGTATCTGTACTCGCACGACAGACCATCTTCCTCTTGACGTAGAATACATGCTATATCGTCTTTGGTCGCGATTTCTAAAACCAAGAAGAAAATATGTTTTCAAAGCGCTTTAGAGAAAAAAAAATGATTATAATGGCTTCATTCAACCGCAAGCTAAACTCATTGAAATGAGAATGTCATAAAGGATGCTATTAAGCTAGTTTTAGTTTTACGTTGTAACCGCAAACTACAAACACTGCAATTAGCCTACATTTTGTAAAATGTGTTGCTTTCTTTTTATACCGTGATGCGGTTCTTCTTAGTGGCGTTTTATAGCCTTTGTCTCTTTATTGTTGTAAGATCAGCCTTACTAATTACCCTTTGATTAAATAAAATATCTACAACATCGCACAAGTAACCACACTAAGATTCCCTGTGTCGCGGTTGGTGGGACACAGAAAACATCACAACGCGGCACGAACAAATATTTATTTGCGAAACAAATATCTGCACCGGATGAAGATCAGACCCGTGGCCCGTGGTCCATAACAGCTCGCTTACAGCGGTTTCTCTTAGGTGGCTCAACACCAAGCACTATCACGTACTGGACTTGGATTTGTGACGGCTTGTGGCATTTTATGATTGCTTCCGTATTTTGGAGGAGCAGGCTGAGCTGCTTTTACCGTTGGCTACCTATCAACCGTTAAGCCTTGTAGGATGATCTCCAACACTGGGCTTGACACTAGCCCTTTTGCAAATACCGCCCGGTGACCGCGTCGTTTAAATGCTTCAAAAATACAGCTAAGAGGCGCATGATCTGCATGTGTCGTCGATGGACAGTTTACATTACCAACGCTGCACGAGTTGGTACTCGCAGGTACCGCGGTAGAGGGATGTGTGTGTTCCGTGTTTAAGAGAACACTTTAAGCAGTAGGAACTGGTTTTTAGTTAGTTAGTTATCAAACGTTAAACCGACATCACCCTCGACACTGGGGTTGGTGCCAGCCCCACCGCAAGTTCCACTCTGTGCTGTGATATTAATTAATCGAAGGCTATAGCCAGCTCAGACCTGCATCATCAAGCCGTCGATGGACTGTATAGATGACGTTCCCGATGCTGCACAAATCGCTGCAGTTGCTGCTGAGGTGGCACAGCACGCAGGGCTCTGCGCGGGCGCACATCGAGTTCTCGCAGGTGGCGCACGTCTCGCAGAAAGCACCGGTGAACTTCCAGCCGTCTAGTCCCGCCGAACACTGGCATTTACCTACAAAAACAAATGAGGAATATCTGTAATACCGGATGTTTATGCACAAATAAAAATCATACTTATATTATGCATTAAATGCATCCGAGATCCGAGGGCATGTTAGGCGTCGATCCCGGTTGTTTACCTTTGGACAACAGTCGCTAAGCCCTGTCGGATGCCTTCGAAATGCCTTAAACCTTCCGATACTAGGGTTGGCGACCAATGTGCATTGGAGTATCGTGGTGAAGTACCACGTGGTCGCTTCAGGCCTCCTCAGTTCTAACGAGAGACCCGCGCCCTGCAGGAGGCCACTATGGGTTGCAGCCAACTCACCACAAACGCACTCGCCGTGGCCAGAGCACGTCAGCTCGGAGCCGGGAGCGATGCACGTGTCCTGGCCGACGGGGCAGTCGCACGAGGCACCGCCCCAGCCCTCCGAGCAGACGCACTGCCCGCAACCGCAGACCCCGCGGTCAACACCGCCACACTCTTTTCCGTTCTCCCTGAAAGTATAAGTTATGATCACATAACATCATCTGTGTGATCTTAATGGCAGTTATAGCATGGTTTCAGGAGTCAATGAGATGCAGTGCCTGTTTAAGGGTTTATTACTAATAATTATATGGAACTACCATGTAGATCAGTGGTGCTGACCTGATGAGCTGATCTTACTTGGGATGCGCTGGTGCCACAAGGTGCTATTTTCCAGTTCCGTAAAACAGAGTAGCGTCACAAGAAAGTAAATATTAGCTTTCTGATCTGACAAGTCGTGAATCCCATACAGGTAGTCTTCGAGCACATCCTTTAGTTGGCACTAAATGCGGGGCAAAACAAGCTGCTTCGTCCTTAATAAGGGTCAGGGAAAAAGGAGTCTCTTATACTCGTATACGTGTAAGAATGAGAGACCCCAGGAAAGATATACTCACGAGCTGATCTCACAAGGCTTGCACTGGCAGTACCGGCCGGTGAAGCCAGTGTCGCAGTGGCACTTTCCGCAGAAGCAGTCGCCAGCGCTCGAGCAGGGGATGTAGTTGGTGGAGTTTGGCTCCCGGCATTGCGACTGCAGGGCAGCAGAGGCGGCCTCGTCTTCAATCGAGCAGTCGCACAATGGACCAGACCTTTTGGCGAAACCAACCAATTAAGAAACGTCAAGTTATGCTAAACGTCGTTGCCAAACGTAGAAACAAAGTTAAAACGTAAAAGTAGTTGAAAATAGAACCGAGCTAAATACGAGCTATTTTTGGATGGGTTCCTTCAAGGCCGGCAACGCATCTGTGATATCTCTGGAGTTGCACGTGTCCATAGTTGACGGTGACTACTTACCATCAGGTAGTTACTTACGCCTGTTTGTCTGTCTAAGTTATAAAAAAAATGTGTAATTAACAAATTAATTTTTTTGGAGGTTACTGACCGATGGTTAGGTTACTATAAATCTTTACATTAGGATAGTTTATGTAGTCCTAAAAATGGCAAGTGCGCATCGTATTTCATTTATCCGATTGGTCTAGTATAAAAAAAACTTTTTTAAAATCTCCGATAGTAACTTAGATACCTAGTTTAAGTAAACATTTTACCATCCTTTATTGCACTGGCAAACTCCACATACGATGTGAGAATTTATAGGACATGTGAGGAACATATCCTTTTGCATGTCACCTTCACAATCGCAACCGCATTGAATCTCCACATCCAGGGTTAACGAGTCTTGCCCCAGTTGGCTTTCCGATATCTTAATTGTCTGACTTTGCTGTGAAACAAAAACGTATGCACAATTAGGTATCTACTTGTATGCATACATAGTTGCGGTTAATTGTACAGGCACGTTTTAATACCGACCTTTTTGTATTCGGCGCACGAATCCAAGCTGACATGCGCTTCATAATTGAGTGTCATGCCGTATTCGACTCCGGTGCATCGCTGTTCTTCTACCAATGACCCTCCTTTCACTCCGCAGTCCGTAAAGTACTTAACCTTCACGGGCCCCGATTCGGAGTCATCCTCGAAGTCTACCACGCTCACGATGTCTTCGTAACCCATTTTTACAAGCTTCAAGATGTTCGAGCTGTCGCTTTCTAACTTTGCTACGTAAGTGAAATCGCTCAACAGTTGATGCAACCTGTCGTAATGAGACTTCACACTTTCCGTCACCGCGAAAATTACATTCACCTAAAACAAAGGAATTAATCAATATTATACATAGTTAACTGGTCGGTTTAATAATCATTTAATCTTTCTTTACGTGAGCAATGTTATGTATTAACATTGATATACAATAAGCAGCGGCTTGCTTTAGGTAGGTAGGTAGGTACCTAGCACAATGGAGATTTGCGTAACGAAGGCTCTACTCGGTTCAACAATATTGCAATACCTTGTACTTATCTAATAGTCTATAAACTTGAGCTATAGACGGATAATCATAAATGCCAGCTTCGTTGTAGTACCCGTTTTCATCGAGATGACAAGATTCATCATTTCTTATTGAAGCACCACCTGTGGAAATAATAATAATAGCAATTGCAATGTCATAGTTTTCTTTTCCCTGGTCAAAAGCAACCTATTAAAAGCGTATTGGCTGTTTTGGTCTGAAGAAGTTGCAGATTTACTGTATCCGATACATGTTTTATGGCAAATTCAGTAAACGGTACGGTACCTAACTATATCATTCATCAAAGTGGATGATTAAAAGCTCGCAAATAGCAGCTTTTATACAACAACAAAAAATTGTTTTAAAAAGAGTAACAGATAAAAGCATACTTAAGTAAAATAAATAATATAAATATTAAAGTAAATAAATAAATAGTAAAAAAGTAAGTAGGAAGCAAGTGTCACATCTATCTAAATAAATCCTAAAATTTTAAATCCACTCTTTTGCATCGTCGACTAAATTCACAAAAAAAAACGATCATGATATTTAATTCTCTTACCAAGTTTTCCATCTCCAGCTGTATGCATCAGGCCATCGGATGACAAGATGACAATCTTTCTGCTCCGCAGTGACCAGCCGACCGCCTCATCGCAAGCCATCACTTGGACAAGCGCATCCAACTGGGCTTCCGCGTTATCCAAGTTCGCTGTCACCCAACTACTGTTAACACTCTGGATAAAGTCGTTTACCTGAAAAGTAAAACAGACCTGGCTACTACCACCAGTCCGGACTGCGCGACAAAGAGCGTCGTCCTGAAAACCAGTGGCTTTGGTTTTACCGCGGCTAATGCTGAGTGCCGCCCTTTATCGTTCAGTATTTTACTGTATTGTCAATTTACTATTCTATTCTCTTCTATTGTATTGTATTGCATTCTATTCTATACTATTCTCGAAATGGTATCCAACCTTCTGTGAACCGGTAATACGAGTAAACGAGTAAAGTAAAGGCTCGAATGCTTGCATTAAAAAAAAATAGTTCAAATCCCATAGCTTCCTTGTTCATCAATTAGGCATAAAGACTTGACGTCAACAGACTTAAGAACCACCTGATTTTGAATGTTTATCGTCGCCGATAGACACGTGCAAGACCAGCGAAATAGCATGTATGTTGTCACTTGTGGACGTTCAGGACTTTCCAATTGTAAAAGAAATAATCCAAACCAAATTAAACAACCCAAAAAAGTTTGGAGCCTAATTAAGATAACAAGTACATTGGTCTCTTATAAGGTCAAACACCTTTTCCAAATTGCACACTACCTTACCTTACACCCAGTCGTGAACTGACCTTATTGGTGAGCGACAAGTGGTGCCTGTAGCTGTAGGTTGCCTCACAAGCTTCGCCCTCCACTGCGCACGGGTTTGCTCGACGCCGTTCGTCAACACTTGTATATGGCATTATTGGTTTATCAGCAAAACTGCCGAAACCTAGTCTGAAATTAATGAAAAAGATTACTTAACCCCTGGAATGTACTGTGGGCATATGTAGGCGAAACACAATTGATTTTCTATTGTGTCTACGATTGCAGCATTCAAAGGTTTAAAGCGATTTGTTTACGAGTAAAGCGATTACTTTCCAGGTTAAGTAACATTCCTATCTAACCTTGTGTCTAGGCGGGAGGATTAAAAATTCACGACAGATTAGCACTGGAACCAGAAATTGAACCAAATATGCAGCTTACATTTTTTTTATGTGATTAGAATAGCAAAAGAGCACGTAGTCCCACTGCCGCCCATAGACATCTATGACAAACTTCAAATAGAACATACAGAATCCGACGTCGTATATTTCTTCGGGAATAGTTTTCTGACTCGGGAAATGAGACATTGAGACTAGTATTGTGTTGAAACATAAATAAGAACTCTGTCCTTTATGTAATATACCTACTAATATGTTAATAAACATTTATTCAATTCATAACAATAATTTTACAGGTGCAGGAGTCCACAACAGGGCTATACTGCGCAAGTTTCAGGCTTGGTTTCTAATAAACCTATAGCAAAAGGTTCATCTACCTAAAGTTATCTGTGAGGTTCTTCAACATCGGAGGGAGATCATCGTGCAGGGAAACCAAGGTTTCTTTGTCGTCCTTCATAGACCAGGTGAGATCCATCAAGTAGTATAAGTCCAAAGGATAGTTTTTGGCAGGTCTGTAAGTGTATTTGACGACCCGAGTTTCCCCTGAAAATATGAAACAGGAAAAATTACAAATAGTCGGAAATGAACATGTCAGGATTTTTTTTTAAAATTGCAATGCGATTTCCTTAAATTTATAAAAGTAACAGAAGTAAGCGAGAACCAACACTTATAATTTATCTACCCAATAAATGTTTGCCCGGCCGGGGACGGACACCGGGACCCACAGCTCGTCAGTCAGGCTCACTAATCAATGCGCCACAGAGTCGTCAAAATACTGTGCAAAATGCAGTTACTCACGTGGTTTCAAGGAAAGCCTGATTTTCTGCGGTTGTATCTGGACGACAGCTTCGTCGCTGTCAGCCGCCACGTCTTGAAGCGGCCGGTCCTCGACCACCTCCCAGACAGACTTCACCGGCCGCTGGATCATGCCTTGCCCGCATCTAGCTGCCACAAGACTGCCACACAAGTTTAGATTAAAGCAAATAGGTAGATCATCCATACATCGCGTTACATAAAAATGGTCTAGGTCTAGATAATGTTAGTAGGTAGGTAGAGTAACCGTAACTGATAGAGGTTCCATATTTCTATTCTGAAATTTAACCTGATATAATTACGGTATATTCGTCTCCTAGGTGCTCGACAATGTAGGAAATATTTTAGTACGAGTATATCCGTCTAGCAGTCTCTGTATAGAGAAGTTCTTGATAATTTTCAATTGGCTTTTGAATATTAATACGGTACAATTGTACACAAGTTAATATTGTTACTGTTACAAAACCATTTCTACAAATTGTAGAGTTGACATGAAAACAAAAAACCCTGAAACGAATAACTACAGATTTAGATTATAGAATAAAATCAATGTTCCATTTGTAATTAAAAATGCTGAGCATCAAATACGACCTCAGCTGGCATTCCTCGGAACTTTCCATTGTTTCACGAAGACATTGATTGTCGATCTTTGATATAACGGACAGACGCAGCATGCGATTACAATAAAATAACTCTATTGAAAGTGTTCATAGCGGCGCGTGATGCCGCTTCACTATCCATCATAGAGATGTCTTGATTGCAGGTAGGTGGCCTGAGACATGTACCTACCTATACAAGAAGTACACAAGTAGGTAAGTCTATGTTATCAATTATATCATTTATCTACAACGGTGATGGCGAAGTCATTATTCAAAACTTTTGATGATTTCGACCTTAAAAGCAATCTACGCTGCAGTTAAGTGAAAGGTTTTCATTGTGTATTCAACTTCCAATTTAATTGTTTCCCGAATTCATTCAAACATCGACTCTAATTGCTTCATATAATACCATACCTACCTACCTATATGTTATCTATTACCTATACCTATATACCTATCTACAACGGTGGTGGGGAAGTCATCATTCAAAACTTTTGATGATTCGACCTTAAAAGCAATCTAAGCTGCAATTAAGTGAAAGGCTTTAATTATGTATTCAACTTCCAATTTAATTGTTTCCCGAATTAAT
>DWMR01000049.1:0-18305 GCA_018245355.1 Dalla costala
AAAGAATCATCGGAATCGGTTCACTAGCGGCGAAGACATAGAGTAACATACATACAAAAAAAAAGCATACAGACGAATTGATAACCTCCTCCTTTTTGAAGTCGGTTAAAAAGTGCCCCAGTATAAGATTTGATGGAAGTATTTTTGTGACGAAAATAGCACCATCCAAGAATATACTGGCCCTGTCGTCAATGAACACCCTACAACTTACAACCTACCTTGAAAAGGCGATGATAGGTAATCATATTAGATCTCAGGTCAAGCGTTCTGGAGCAAGCCAGTGGCCGAACATGGTAAATGAAATGGCTGCTAGTAAGTAATCGATTTAATTCTAGGACAAAATGATACCTTTGAACATGATTCGATTAAAAGTGTCATTGGTCCTGACTAAACTGTTGCTTTTATGCTTTTTCAGACTATTGGTATTAAATGTTTACTGCCGATCATAACCACAGTCCAACACGAAGTCGTATACTGAACGGTTGTTACTTTTCAAGGCTGACGCCTGGTGTGGGATACTTATTTATTTGATTGAAACGCAAATATTGTCGCACGCACGGTAAAAGTAGGTATTGGTTGGTAGGGGAGACGATTCCGGTTTGCTTTTATACAGGTTGATTCGACACTGGTATTTCTTGATAAGGGTAATTTGACATGTAACATTTGTCTTGTTAATTGGTTATATTATTATTGAAGTTTCAAAATATGTTGGTCATTTTCCGACTTTCAGCGACAAATCGTTAATTCGAATTGCCGATCAACCTGTAAATGTATCTTGCATGTTTATGGCACAAACCTTAGTTCTACATCTGACATCAACATCTAAAATAATAAGGTTAGGTTTTATTTAAAAAAGGGCTTGTTGCCGACGTCTTTGCACTGAACGTCTATGACGCCAGATCTGTGATTCTTTATTCATGAAGCTAATACTAATCCTACTCGAAGTTTACAATAAAAAGAAAATGTGTCACGGTTTGGTTGCCTCAATATATTTGAAATTGGCCGAGTACGCTGGGGATTCTTTAATATCCTTTAATAAAAGGCAAGAGGACCAACTCTATAAATACAATGAGTAAATTGAAAGCTTAGCCGGATATTAGATAGACGGTTAGTTTTAAAAATAAACGAAGGCCTCCAGTTCTGATCTTTTACAACTGTTATAAAACGTAAAGTAAATGTAAAGTTTATCGGATATCTTCAAGTCAAGTAGCAAAAAATTTCTAAAGAAGAAAATATACAGGTTCTGTTTTGGACAGTGCGAAATCTTGAATGCAGCAAATAGCCAGCTACCGACGAGTCGCCTTGGAAATAGGATATCATTAATAGATAGGCCAAGTTGTACTAACTACCTAGAAATAGGTTTGAAATCTGTCAGAAATGAATCAGAAAGTTAAGTATGAAACAACCTAGGTAGGTTTTAGTAGTCGGTAACTGCCTTATAAGGATATACCTATAACACCTAAATATAATCAAATTTTTTTTGGACGGATTCCATACCGATTGTGATGAAATTTTCGGGGATTGTGAGGGTTCTCTTGCATTGTTTTATCTCAATATTTCAACCGGTTTTTTAATTATTGCGTCTGTATCCCAAATGTCCCATTTGGAACAACTTTTCACGCTGTGAACATTCATACAATGTTCTACATTAGACTCCATGAACCATCATTGTAATGCAAATAATCTTAAGTTTTTAAAATGTTCTGTACCTATTTCAAAATTTTACGCTAACGATGTCGCGAGCATTTTCTAGTTTATATTTATACAGTTAAACATATAAAAGAGTAAATCAAAATAAGATGGCAGACGGTTTCTTGATGATAAAAATTGTGATAGTAACATTATCATCACGAGTACGCTGAGTGACGTCAAAGAAGTTACTAATGTGTCACCAGCTTTAAGCGTTTTAAGATATCTCATGTATCGATCCAGAATAACCTCAGAAAGTAGATTCTTTTGATTTGTTCATGCGCGGCAAAAGTGAACGCGCGAACCGAACCGTGGAGGTCCGATAAGATATGTCTTCAGATCCCTTCTTGCTCGTGTAACGTTAAATAGGAAAAACCTAACGATGTATCGTACATAGGTTCGTACACATAAACGAAATTATATCTACGACTCCGCGGCGCGTCGGTTAGTGACCCTGACTGACGAGCTGATGGTCTTGGTTTTGATCCCCGGCCGGGGCAAATCTTTAAGACTACGTATAATCGCCCACAAAGTAAGTATACAAGTCGTTGGCTAGAATTTTAATATGAATTGGAATACGACTGTAATTATAAATAATTTAATATGCACCAGTGTAATGTGCCCTCCATAGTACGACCACACAAATAGGTTGGACACAGTCCAAAAGCGATTTATATGAAACTTATGTTCAAGCGCAGGAAAGAGGAAAGCAATAAACGACTATGACTAGCAAAGTCGCAGTTGCAAAAATGGTAATATACTTCGAGGACAGATTTTGAAGTAATTTGAAGTTGTAGCACTATGTAGGGGTATAGACTGTCGAGTTAAATGGTTCCCATCATCTATGGATATCAGCCTCGCTGGCTCTGAAGGAGGCCTCTTCCCCCTCTTTGAAAATCCGCATGTCCACTAAGAAAACCTCAGATGGAATCACAATTTAATTTTGGTATTTGGAAAGCTTATGTGAGAACCCAAATTCAACATGTCATGACCCTTTCTCTCGAACATTAAGCCTCTCCCAAGGCAGTGAGCCCGATCTTCGGCTCTTCGAATCCATTTTCTCCCCACCACTTTGCGCAGATCGTCACGCTACCTGGCAGAAGGTCGTCCCACACTACGTTTTCCTAGTTGCGAACTGTCGGTACTCCGGCATATATATCCAGCCCATTGCCACTTCAGATTGCTAGCTTTAAATGTTTTGCCGGTGACTTTGGTCCTCAAAAGAATATGCGGATTTTGTTCCGAAGGGACATGCCGAGCATAGCTCATTCTACAGCGCGTTAAGCGACCTTTGTCTTATGGACTAGCCCCAACGTTAGTCCTCTGTTAGAGACCCTTTGAGACACTTAAATTATTAATTTGTGGTATGATACACGTGTACCGTTTTCTGCATTGCAATCATGGCAGGCTATTCCCACAACTGGCGGACACCTAAAGCATACTCTACAGTGTTATTCCAGTTCCAGTGCCCTTAAAAGTAAGTTGATTTTTATTTATTTACTCAAAAGGAAAATTATACAGTTTTTTAAATTATCTTCTGCCAAACTGTAGGCCCGTTTGTCGGTTAAACAACGCTTATCTGCTATTGTGTAACTATCATCCGAGACTCACTTTGCAACTGTCAGTGCCCAAAGTAGAAAACTTACAACCTCGTCCAAATCACATAACTACGATGATTGAATATGAATGAACCAATTTTTCGCTTTTAAACCTAAATTATATCAGAGCGCAGCCGGGCAGGGTCACTAGTTGGCAATGAAACAAAAATACGACGAGATACGACGCGCTAGAGCCGTGAATTCGGATCAAACTGCGGCGCGATGATATTTTTTCCAAACCCTCCGAAAATGCCGGTATAGAAACGAAAACCATAAATGCTCGACGTAAAGCGCGTTATCATATCTCGAATACAAACAGTGTTTGGAAACTCAACTCTCATATATTGCGAATTCGCGAGAAATCTATGAACGTGTGCAACTGGTTTTGCTGGCACCCGGATAGCGAAAACGAAAAGCGACTAAGGTCTAAAGGCATGACGACAACGTATAAAAATTCTAACTACTTTACTTAAACTACGGTAGTTTACAAAGAGAATGAATCTCTTTGCAGATTATTCTTTGTGGTGCGATGTTGGTTAATGGAACTCAATTACATGGACCACGAACTTTCATCTCGCCTCAAGAAATTACTTCCTCCATTTTCTTTGACTTGCATTTTGTCAATTTCACGAACTTTTATTTAACCTCCCTTGTTAGTTGTTCCTTCATAATCAACCTCCCATCACCGGCCACCCATAGGTCTGCTTTTAGAGTGATAAGGGCTTAGGTTATAGTCCGTCACGCTGGCCACCTTCACACACCTTTGAGTATAATGTGGAGATTTTTCAGGTAGTCAGGAGTTCTCAGTTTTGCCAGATGTTAGCGAATTTCAAACGCCTTATCTCAGTCCATAACTGGCCCACTCTCTGAGCACGGGTCTCTTCTCAGAATGCAAAAGACTTAGCCCATAGACTACCAGGCTAGCAAAATGTGGACTTCATATTTCACTGCTAGTAAACCTTAAAAAACCCTTAATAATAACTTTTTAACTAATCAAATTAAAGGGTTATAGGAGATACAAATATATGTTTTTAAACCTTCAAATTATTAGTCTTAAAGATGAGAAAATATACGAATACAGAGCATTCTCCCGTCCCGTTATCTCCGAAATACAAAGCCTAAATTTTTTTTAATATGCGAACGTAAATGTTTTAGTGGTAGATACTTAATGCACGATCGATGAATAAGGGCTGATAAAATAAATCAAGAGTGTGTAGTCATTATCGTCATGATTATTACCAAAAATCTCTTCAATCATTATGTATTGTTTGCTAACCACACATTTGCTGATCATTATTGTTTTACTTTACTTTTTTGTTCCCCGATGTTATACTACTAAGAAGTACTACTAAGTATTTATTTGTATAAACAGGTTGTATTTGAAGTTAGTCACAGATGCATTGCTATTCCTATTGACTGAGTATTTCGACTCTGTATAAGTGTTGCTGGTTGCAACCAGGGTCCGACCGAAACTCAAAAAAACAAATATTCCACGGTAGGGAATGGCGATGTATCGGTGGTACCGTGCGCGAACAGTTTACTTATTGCTACTGTACCATACCGTAACTGTTAAATAAATAGTTATTTGTCATTGTAATAAATAAATTACTTCAAAGCTAATTCTTAATTACTAAGAGAAATAATCCAATGGACCCTTGAATAAAAGTGCATCTTGTCCCATTGAATTTCCTTATTTAATTTTCCATGTTTGTTGGAAAGATTCGATCCTTATGATTGACACTATAGAGTGATGCAATAAAAGTACAGAGTGTTATTTTGTAGCATTTTAGCCAGTTCGATACCCGGGTGTGGACATTCAAAACCTGACATGTGTATATTCAAAAATCGTTAAATGCAGTTTTGTTTCTGTTTCAAAATAAAGGAATGTTTTCTTTGAGTAAAATTTGCTATCTCCAGTATTTAGAGTGCTTCCCCTCCAGGTGGTGAGATCCAAAATTCCACCCTGTATATAGATAAGTTTCATTCGATAATTGTGTATTTGTTCGTAGGATCAGCCGTAAGGAGTACCAACGCATAAATGATCAATTCCAAATCGTGCATGCAGAGGCCACTACACACCCTCCTGACCTGCACGTTTCCTACTGCATCGACGTTAAACCTTACACGTTTTTAATCCAAACAAATTTACTCTTTTGTAGACGTAAAAATACACACCCCGCACGTTTTTTACTTCGTTGACCTTAAGCCCTACACGCTATCCTACTGCGTCGATGACAAACCCTACACGCATGGCCCACACGCTTGCTCCTTCGTAAAAACGCACACCCTTTATACATGCATTTAGGCAGTAAGTACCGCCGAAGAGGCTGATTTGCCTATCCGGTCGAATCGTTTAAAGTTTCTTCCACTTATTATCAGCAAAAAAAACTTATCGTGCCTGGACGGGCTTAAAGTTGAACTACGTGGGATAACGGGAATACCTACAGCCTATATCTGTGCTAAAGGTACTTATAGCTATCACGTGCCATATCCCGTTAAAATTCCAGCATAAATCCTGGTTCGTTGTTTATTGTTTAGATTTTGATGCATACGCATTACTTTGCAAACAAAAGGCACCTCTGCTCTCAAGCGTCGGCCCGCTTTATTGGCGCTGAACACACGAGTGGAATATTTTCGCCGATCACCGTCAGGGCATAACAATTAATTTTTCTTTTTTTCGTTATTTAAATTGAAGATTTAATACAAAGGGATTGGATGTTATTGATTAAGACCAATTTTCGCTTATGGAGCTATCGCGTGACCATGGGATTGCCAGCTGCCTTCACCTTCTTTGGGTTCACTGGACTACCACAATAACTGTCATTAAAATTTGCCATATTCCATAATAATATGGTTAATTGACTCCAAGAATAATTTGTCCTGAAGCGAGACGGTTAACCCGTACCGTGTTTAGCGTAAATATAAAAAAACGGGTCGCATTAAACAAAATTAAGCCTTCGTCGTCATTTAAATTAAAATAAAAACAATTTCCAACAGTCCTTTTATAGCATCAGCAAAGAATGTCAAGCAATTAGGACTCGGTTTCGCGTTACGCAATCAAGGGAAAGTAAGCATTTTCATTTATTTAATACGAAAATCCTTCTAGCAGAAACTTGATGACGATAATCAGGTTCAATCAAATTTTATGATTTATTTCCTCCAATATAAAGGC
Source organism: Dalla costala (assembly GCA_018245355.1). NCBI lineage: Eukaryota > Metazoa > Arthropoda > Insecta > Lepidoptera > Hesperiidae > Dalla > Dalla costala. Next base: position 6,460 of record DWMR01000049.1, read on the forward strand.
AGTAACGATTGTGACGGTCGTTCGATATTTATTGGGAGCGTACGTTTCGTTCAAAATTTATGGAACATCTCAACGGACGAGGTCTATAATTTACGTATTTCAGCTTTAAAATGGTGTAGTATTATCCGTTTGGAATGGTGAATACGGAATTGTTCAACGATTGGTTCAGTTTTCATTGAGTCGTAGTATTTTTAGCCGATGTGATTGTGAATTTGTAGATAGTGGGTGGTTAAAATGGATCAAAGTACTTGGTAGAAATTGGCAATTGAAAGTCAACCTGCCTCTAAAAATACGACAGCTGAAACTGAAGTTCGTCACAGACGCTTGGGTGCTCAAACCTGAGCACCATATAATTTCAGTAACCAATTTCATCAAAATAAAAAATAAAATAGCAGTGTAGGTATAAGTGTAGTGTAGTAACAATGCTACTTTAGAAGAAAACGTGAAGTAAGTGTCTTCGCCATAATAGAGACAGTAAGAAAAGTGTATTGGACACATTCTTAGTAAAAGTAAATTTATCAGTTTCGTTTATAAAAGCAAAGTAGGGATTTATTAACCAAATTTATGGCTAAATCCATATTAGTACCTATCATAAATGCGAAAGTTACTCTGTCTGTCTGTCTATTACGCTTTTGCTGGGCTTATTGTAATGAAATTTATTATGGAGATAGTTTGAAGCCCAGGGAAAAACAAATGCTACTTATTTTTCTAAAAATAATCCCTTAATTAATCACAGCCTATACATATAATGGAAAAAATACAACTTGTTTACAAAGGCAATAGGCTGCTACCGCGTGGTTAAATCTTGATAAAGTCATATTGTATGAATGAACAGAAAACTTACCTGTCTGAGTACTTCGCCAAGTAGCCCCGACCAGGTATCTGTTGCACTCTCCCCGCCAATCTTTCCGTCTTTGGCAAGGCGGAGTTGATCTGCAAAGTTTTCTTTGTGTTACTTTCTTGAGTTAGTCAGTTAGTGAATTAATCTCAATTTAAACCTTGGCTTAACGTCGAACACAGTCTGGAAGTAGATAATAATAAGGTTCCCCTAACTCTACTTTCATTACATTTTCGTAATTAATATCCTACAATTTTGATCAAACACCTACAAACGCACCCACAAACGACTAATATTTTAAATGTATATTAATATAATTAACATTATTAATAGTGAAAGTGACTCAATTTATTACTTCATCACAGTTAAACTGCTGAACCGATTGACCCCATATTTAATACAGGAGAAGGTTGAGGTTTAGGGAAGGGCATAGAATACTGTACTATTTGGGCCATTCCAATCAACTGAGATAACACATTTTTCAGTTTTAATTTATAGACGAAGTGTCATAAATTAATAAGTCATAATATTGTCAATTGAGCAGCCAATCAATACATTACCTACTAGCTGTTAAAAATAAGGGACACAGTTAAAACATAAACGTAGATTATGTACGAAGTCACGGGTACTAGTTAGGTGTAAATAAAAGTAGGCCTAGGCATAATATCATATAGACTTACACTTAATTCCCAGTTTGTTAGCAATCAGATCAGCTAGGTCCATGCAGAAACCATGGTATATCGAAGATTCGCGTAAACCGTAGTCGAGGTTAGTAATCGGTTTGATCATCAAGTATGGATCTTCCAGCACGCTGCCGATAATGTAGGTCCTTTCGGTGTCGATGGAGGTTGGTGTGAATAGTGGAATGAACTTCGGTCGTGCGAGAATCAGACCTATTTTGTCGGACCACGTTGCCACCTGAACAGTTAATGGATATCATTACCTTACATCGAATGGTTTTATTTATTTTATTTCAAACACTTCATTGTACACCAAAAAATTATGGCATAACTTTATTAAGGTTTTATACAAGACAAGAGGCGAACATCTCAGTCCTCAAGCTTAGCAACGCACCTTCAGGTCTGACCGCAACTCAACTTCTTAAAAAAAAATGGATCCCACGGCAGAAATATGTACCTATTATTGCGCGGATTGGCAGATGGGTTAGTGGCCAAACCGAGCCGAACCGAATGTTGAGAACATTATGGAAACTCTCTGGCATGCAAGTTTCCTCACGATGTTTTCATTCATCATTCAAGCAAATTATATTTAATTGCGTATAACGCACACAACATAACAAAATTCAAAGGGATGGGAAAGGTGTGGGATTTAAACCTCAAAACCACTTCGTTATCATCGCTTAACGCGCTTAATAAAGGCTGTTAGCTTAACCATAATAACCTGGACCGTGTCCAAATAACGAAATCCAAATTACAAAGCGCTCACTTAATTTTTCCTCAAGTGGTCACCTACCCAATATCTGACCGTGACTGGTGCGAGCATATCAGCATGTCAGCTATAATTGACACTTGCCGCGCGGCAATGACTGCAGCATAAAACTTATTTATTATTAGTAGGTATTAAAGTAAATCATAAAAAGATGTTATAAAAAGATAAGCCACTTAAAAAGACCGACTTATTAAATTTTCTTCCTCGATTTAAAGCTCTAGGATAAGAAACTCTAGGAAGCTACTACTTATAAGAACACGATCCCAGCAGATGGCACTTTAACCACCCGAATCTTTTGTGTTCGCACGACGCTATTAATTATAGCTGTAAAGAAACTACTTAATGAGATAACCGTGTTAGCTCCTAATTACTTATTTTTCCTTGTGCCTTCGCAAATTGGAGTATTGCGCCTGTTTAGAACCAATTGATTTAAATAAAGGAACTGTTTGAAAACTGAATAACATTTTGTTTGTTTGGAATGGATTTTTTAGTACAATTAAATGCTCACGCTTAAGCGGCGTTTAAGTTTTTCGTTATCATCAGCAATCCATCACCCACTACATTATGGAGATCTCCCATTGTGAATACTGTATGATACTCGTATAGGTAATACCTACGTACTAGCCTGGAGTTCTAACCTCGGACCACCCGCGTATATAGTATTTACAAAATAATTCCAATTATTTAACCGTTTGAAGAGCGATTCAAAATTGCTGAAATAGTAAATCGACTATGAATGATAAAACACATTCCTATATTTCGAATAACAGCACTACAATTACTTACTCCACTTTTCCCCACATATACCTAATCGATCTCTAGAGTAATTTCAACATGTAATCCATCCGGCAGATTACACACTAAAATATAGCAATGATAGATAGAACATCAAACGCAAGGGTCGATTAATTCAAATTGGGGCAGTTCTGACGCCTAGAATAGAGGGCCAAACGTAATTGCGTATTACTGATACGAATCAAATCGATTACTTAATCATACATTTATGTATGAACAGCCCTAATCGAGAGAAGGTAAGTTTATATTTAAGGGCTTTGTGGACGCACTGAAATGAACGTACGTGCACATTTCAAAGTCCTTTAAACTAATATCAATGTAATGCAGTCACGGCTGAGTGAGCACTACTTATGTTTAAGGGCTCTGTGGACTACGAAGTCACTGAAATGAACGTGTACTACGTACACATTTCAAATTCCTATAAACGAATCTCAATGTTATGCAGTCACAGCTGAGTGAATAATACTTTGTCCCCGTATTCGGGAATCAAACTCCAGGAAAACACCGCGGACTTTTCGAAGTTGTGTGTTGTATCAATAAGAACTTTTATAATATCGTATTACTTACACAAGGAAACATTCTAAGGAACCCTCATGACAGAAAATTTTCCATAACGTTCTCAAAGGCCTGTGCAGTCCGCAAATCAGAACTTGGCTAGCATAGTAGCCTTGTCCTTCTCATTTAAATAAAAATCCGTACCAATGATGGATTGAAGATAAAGAAAGATATCATGGAGAAACCGGCTTGCCTGAGAGTTCTCCAAAAAGCGAATGAAGTCTGCCAACCTGTTCGAGTGGTGCCAGCGGTAGGCTATAATATAATTATGTGCTCGAACGCATCGTTCTGAAGGAAGACTCGTGCTCAGTAATGAGCCGATGATGATTAAATGATGATGATGATGATAATGATCATAAACCCCAATGTTTGATAGAAGTCTTGAGAACGTAAGTAATAAGAAAAACCGACGTTGTTAATAACATAACCAATCCGGTGGCGTTGTAAAAGCCAAGGGCTAACAAAATAACCACATACGAAAAACAAATCTTACGTTAATAACAACTTGGAATAGTGAGGTTGACGCGACAAGTTGGCTAAGATCGTTTCATAAGCTCTTTAGTTCACTATCCCTCTTTTACGACAGCTACAGAACAGAGGTGATGAAGCTATTATTCGCCGGCAGATTACGAGACTAGCGACTGGAGGACTTATTACTCTTGCATAATTAATCTGGATTGCTTTTGAATCTCGATTGCACTAGGTACTTAACACAATATTATTTATGGCTACAAGCCATTAGCGGTCCACTGTAGGGTCTCTCCTCACCAAAGCGTACTCCACCACGCTGTTCCAAATAACAAGCGGAACAACAACTTTACGTGCCAACTGCTATCCAAAGCACGGAAGCGCGCATGAAATTTTTGCCACACCGCCACATTACAGTTCGGACATTACTTAACATTGTCGATTTGTAACGATAGACATAACACTTGGGGATGAATGCTTTTTTGATGATATTGTTACGTGTGTACTCCAACCGGCTTGAACCAGCACATCATATGAGGGAATTCTAATGCTCTTTTTTTTCCTTTTCGTGTTGTTCATTTTCCTTAAGCGCTGAATATTTCTGAGTATGTTTGTATATTTTAAAAGCATACCTACCGGCATACCTGCTAAACACTAAACAACAAAATGTTTTTCTCAGAACTGAGAAACAAAATATTGGGAGCGATCCGGCCGCCGAGGTAAAGGAAGCCATTTTTATACACCACCTTGTATTTTTCCCTTATCTGAGGGTGCGGGATGAAACAACGTTAGCGCAAACTCTCGACTGAAATTAGTTTCACATTGGAAGACAAAGTGAGCAGGTAGCAAGCTGGATTGAAATTACATTGGTCCTATTAATCTCCTGTTTTTCTTTGATGGGTCACCATTTAAGTGCTATTTTTTTTCTAACAACGTTAAGAACCGTATACATGCGGCAATAAAGTTTTGAACAGTTGAACATTATTCAAGTCCATATAGACCCGAGCCAAAACCGAGATTTGTTTATAACTTACACATCTAATGAGCTACCGCCCTTACCCGCCCTCCCCTGTTTAATTGAGTTATCTTACGGTTTCTTATTCTTAGCCAAAAATATAGAAAATGCTTCACAGCTGCATGAAAAAATAGAACATTTTCTTAGTTCTCTTTGGTATTTTTGAGACAGAATTTTCTAAGCTAAGTATCTCTTCTATAATAATTATTATTATTTCCCCTGTTCAATCCGACATAATAATAAAACTTTGATCATGAATTTAGCCTAAGAAGTTTCACTCAGTAGGTATATATAAAAATTGGCACAACGAATTTTGCGGATCCATACAGACGCAACAGATAAACGTAAATAGTTAAATATAGTTATATGCATAGTATTTAAGTGTTAACCTGTTGATAGTTCAGCGCAATTATTGCAAGCTTCTCGAGTCAGAGATTAGCAGGCTTTACGAAGCCATCATTATCTAAGAGAGAATTGCACCAGAGGCCCCATTCTAGTTTTAAAAATAACTTTACCAATAAAAATACCGATCGAACTACCACTTCACAAAAATGTGTATTACACCATAATCGGTATGTAAAACTGTGTAACGGTAATATAATTTTTTTATATTTTTTATGTTATAAAGTCCTTGTTAAGAGACTGCGTGCTGGGTTCACCAGTTATTGCGGGAGCACGATTTTTTTAATTTTGTGTTAAATATAAAGACATGTTTGTGTAGCTGGTGTTGGTGAACCTTACACAAATAAACAAATAACTCAAAATATCATGGTGAAAGTTGGTATAGGGGAATTCACACTTTGGGTATTCAGGGTTTATTTTTTTTTTACAGCCAGACCAGCAAGCAATCATCCGTATTGACTACCTTTATTATTACGATTCAGGATCGGGGTTTCGCACAAAATTCTCAAATTCAAAGGTACGACTACGCAAACACACGTTAACACACGCCGTTCGATGCACTGTAAATCTTTTCGAGATCGCTTGGTAGAGTGCGCTTCATTTCTAGTTCCCAAACTAGACTTACTCACTTGTTGGCTTCCTGTAGAGACAGCTCAACTAGAGGAGATTAACAGCGTAAGTAGAGATACACGTCTGAATACTGCTAGAATATTTGCGAGATCCAAAAATCAATATGTCAACAATAGTTAGTCGTTATCTTATAACTATCCCTAATTTAGTTTAATGTAAACAATATTTTCAGTACAAAAAAACTGCGGCCCGCAGTGGTACCACATTTTGAGGAAAGGGCTTGAGCTGTTCAGCCATAAGTGGTCGTTTGTGGCCTATTGTACCACATACAATTAGCATTGGATTTTAATCACATAAGTTTGACTAACATTGGATATCTACGGCCGTTCGTAGGCGTCTTACCGAATAGCCTTACCAGTTAAACTACTGGCAATATCTTTCCCAATAGACTTACTAGTAAGATTTCATCAAAACGTAAACATCTTTTGTGTGGTTAGCTAGAACCATCCCATTCTCATAGAAAATAATAAATAATAATAGATAATGAAATGGATATAGAGGTCGGGACCCTCTTTTATACAAGCCGTAGATTCTATTCGCTCCCGTTCGTGACAGTATATTAGGTACTCCATGAACACCAACCAGAACGTGTGACTGGTCCTGAAGAATAACTTTTTGAGCCTTTTTATAAAAATCCGAGCGTCAGGAGAGTCGCAATACAAGCTTGGAGTACAATATGATGGATGACTTTCCGAGTGACAAAAGATAGTAGGTACCAAGGAATTTTCTGTTCAGGTAATGGTTGTAGCACGAAGCGTTTTAGTGCAAAGAAAGCTTCGTATCGTTAATCGAAACAGTCTTGATATATTTTAACACCGCACTTTAATAGAAAACATAGATATTTTTATCAGTTATTGACATCGACATTATGATTGGCCGAAACAATGCTAAACGGCACGGAGTTTCTTTTGATCATTCAGAAACAACCCACCTTCTCGTACCTGCCTACCTGTACCTACGAGTTACGTGAACTGGAAATTCTCGCTATCTTTTGTCACTCCGAATGCTATCCATCCTTATTGTCTTCAGGCTCCTATTCCACTCTTTTGACGTTCGTATTTTCATGGAAACCTGGCTTGATTCGTTTCACATGACATATTGGATTTGCAGCTAGTTCAAATTTGAATATCAGCTTGAATGCATAAATGAAAACGACTGAATCTCTAGTTGTAGTTCCAAGAACGGCTATGGGATGGGCGCCCTATTTTTTGATCGAATTTTAACTTACGTTGAACTTGGTAATAATTACAATTTTTAAGCTTAGTTTAGTAACCGTAGGCGCGGGCCTCACAAAAAGTGAAACGGTCCGAACACAGCACTTAATGTAGCACATGTAAGTAGAGACATACCTACATTATATCAGATGTATAGACATTATCTGTCACAAAATCAATATAAAACTTTATCTGAGAAACGATTAAAATACTGGCTATTTATAAAAAAAGTTGTCAGCGTTTGTGTATGGTTCTCGCGTGCAAACTATAAACTAATTGTTGTAAACTGGTTCGGATTGCAATAATTTAAAACTGTGTCGTTTACATCCACATCGGATTAGGAAGAATTTCATCGATACAAGTTTCGTAAAATCTCTAACTTTCGTATCAGAAACATAAGCGTAAGTTAATCTACGGACTGTTTTACAGTCCACCGAGCTGGTACCTGCTTAATACTTATATATTTTATACAACACCACTCTGAGAGGACTACTCATACCCAGCAAACTCATCCCCGGCAACTCAAACACTCCCGGCAAAGGGACAGTGATGGTTTGATGATGATCGAGATGACACCAAAAAGGAGAATTATATTGCTCACATTAAATTGAATAGATACGTGTACGAGGAATATTCTATCACAATTTTCTACACGTTATAAGATAATAATGAAAAGTACGGTAAAATCGTTTCCGCTCGCGCCTATCCGACGTTAAACCGTAATCTCATTCAATCGTGTACCCTACCTACGTGATACTCGTATCTGGTACGTGTTTTATGTCGCCAATTACCGTCGACATCATTACATTTAGATGGCTCGGTTCCTTTAAAGCTGCTCTCCTGAAAGGTGTAAAAGTGGTATTTAGGTGCGCCGTGAACCGACAAACATTAGTCAAACTAGTCATCAACGTTAACCAACAGATACTCCTATTAAAAACGAACACTAAGAACGCTGACTTTTTGGAGCAATGCACGTTTTAGCTATTAAATTGCTTTGGAGGGAAACGTGTTGAGGAAACCCGCCCGAATACCTGATAGTCTTGCCAGCGTGGTGGACCTTTCTCATTTTGAGAGGAGTCCCGTTCTTAAGGGATTAGGAACATAGTGGTCTGGTGTTGTATTTCTGATGAAGTTGTAGACCAACTGCCTCGTTCGCGGTTGGTTCATGGGCGGCAGTGGCCAAACTACATAAGCGTTTGCTACTTTGAAAATAAAAAACCATCAATGTCCTCACCGCAGTTTTTATGTACCTACACATTATAAAAACATTAAATCAGACTTGGATTCGTAAGACATCATTTGTATCTGTAACGTTGGAGTTGGGTCCCAAGCCAAGTTTTCCTACTCTCGGAACTTGCGATAGCGATACACTCCTAAACTCAATCGTTGCGGTTAAGGCAGTCGGCTATTGATACGGCCGTACACGGTAATGGACCAAAGTTCTTCATGCGGCACACCGCTTTCAGCCTGTACCTGCTTTAGACAACCCCAGCAAGCTTTATTTATTTTAAAAACATAAAAAATGGTAAAACGTGTCTCTAATTCACCCGTAGCAGTATTACCTACTGCAACACCTGTTTCGGCCGTTATTTTGTCAATAAAAAAAAACACCTGCGTCTTACCTCGAATATATGTACCTACGATGAATTTTTAATCCTGTTAGTTTAGTATTTTCGTTTAAGAGAAAGAAAGAAAAGTTTTGTTAGAACACAGATAAATACTGAATATTAATTTGTATGCTACGTTTGAATTTCTATGTACCTATGCTTACTTACCTGTGTGACCTGTATATTGTATTTAATGTGTGTGTGTGTTTGTACCTATTGCATTGTGCACCCCTACCCTTTTCCTTTCCTTAAACTTGTATTTTCAATTGCGTACCAATGGTTGTCTGGAAGAGATAGCTCTTTAGTTTATAAGACCGCCAATTTGTGCGTCGTATCTTGTAATGTGGTTTCTCAGTATAATGTACTATCTGGGGTGCAATAAAGAATTTTTGTATTGTATACCATATAAGAACCTAGTTTAAAATTATTTAATTATTATATGAATGCTGTAATAGTTTGCTCCAAAAAGGCATCCACTCAGCGGTGGCGGGAAGCCGCAGCATAATGGTGGGTGGAGCCTCGGGGACGGTAATTAGTTATAGGACTGCAGGAGTTAAGGCTGTTAACTTTGGAAAAAATAAGGATAAATAAGGATAAGGATAATCATGTTATTTGCCGATTTGCGATTAACAAACGTTTGGATACAATGTAGATTAGATTAATAATCATAAAATTTTATCAGTCCGCGAGGACAGCCATCATAACCAGTGAGCCGGTGAAGATTTGTAGATGATGGTGATAAACATACCTTAACCATTGCGCTCTGAATGGTCATCTCCATGACGTGTAGGGTGAAGTTGAGGCGACGTCCATTGTCGCTGAACGTTATGTTCCCAGTGATGCCCACGATTTCAGTCTAGGGAAATTGTTTGCATTAAATTATGTTATCTAACAGTAGAATCAAATTTATGTCTAATATATAAAAGAACATGATAAGAACCAACTGACTGATTCATCAACGCTAAGCTAAAAATGATGATGCTTGAGAAAAGAGAAGAATTTTAGCAGCCTTTTATAAAGTGGACGTCCACTAAGGTGTATGAAAATTCCATTCCCATGGGGACAAAGAAATAGGATGTTTAAGTCTGTATGAAAAAACAATAACTACGCGGGAGATAATGTTAGTAACAGACATTCACACCTCGGCACGAGGATTTTACATGCTGCCTGTACATACACTTTAAAAAACTTGGAAAAACAGTTTTTTAGCATAATGGTTATAATAACACGTAATATTTTATAGTCAGATCGCCAGTAGGGAAAGATATTTTATTGTATTCAGAGTACAATCGGCGAAATAAAAATGTATCTATTAATTAAAATTATTTTTTTTGTAACCTACAGCTGAATTGTTAACCTCTTCCTATTTTGAAGTCGGTTAAAAATTGTTCCAAGCCGCGGACGGACTAATGAAAGGAGCCACAATAATTTTATAGGGTTTGGTTTGGCCTTTCAGCAATCATAAAATTCCAATAATTTTTCTTCTGTCGAGTTTATGTACTTAAACCTTTCAAACCCGTTGACTACAATCTACATGATAAGACAATTCCGTTTCTTAGTTGGTAGAAATTCTTCTGCCAAGCGAGGTTTTGTGTTAATTCCTCGCCAAGGCAGGCATTTATATGATGCAAAGCATGGCGATGCCTCTCGCGACTCGGGGAATGGGTAAGATCGTAAGCATAAAACAACATAAGCGTTAAATCATATTTTATCAACAGTAACAGTTACTCGTACCACTGACTTGGCCACTGGCTAAGGGTTTGATAAATAATAAATCTTTGGACCTAAACCCATAATAACCGAAACACCAAGATCGTATAACATCGTATAATAGCGGGTAGCGCGGACTGGTCGGAACAGATGTCGTGACTAATGTTCTAAGTTCGTAAGTGCTATCGGTACCTTTTTTACCATGTAACAGTTTGCTCCTTCAACAAATCATGTTAAAGGTTGTGGGAGCGCGAGCAACGTGTTTTATTACTGTATCTGATTTCGATAGTGGCGAAGCCATAGTTGTGCTAATTGTGCGTTATTGCTAACCACCAAAGTTTCTCGAGGCACAATTTGCAGCCAACTAACTGCACGGGTGGAGTTTTATCACCACTGTGCACAAACAGTCTGTAGGTAGGAATGCTTTGAATAGTGCCGATTTCGATCGAGAGTAATCATTACGCTGCAGTCGGGCTTTAATCATGTGGCATAATTATTGGTCATTGGGTAAAGTTGTAAAGGCGAAATGCTTCAAGCCTCGCTGTTTACTTACTTCAAATCCTGTCCAGTCCAATCATGCCCAGGAGTAGCACAGGATTAATTGCAGAGGAAATATGGACGATGGTGCCAAAAAAATAACACTTTTTCATACAGTTGATTAAACTGTTGCCTATTTATTAGCCTCTCACTAATGGCTCGGGCTTTTTTTCACCATTTAGGAGACGAGCCGTAGCACTTAGTCTTAGATTAGTCGATGACTACCGATAGACAGTGAGGAATGTTGATAATGTTGATGAAGAATAATATAATGAATCAAAGGAATACCTTCTTAATCAGTCTGGAGATCTTATCCCCGTGTTCGAAAGGTATCACCCAGTTCTTTCCAGGGTTGCAATCGAGGACCTTCGTTTGATTGCCTTGAGCTGCAGCGCGACGCAGGGCATTCCTGAAAAATTCCGGCTTCTTCCTCCAAAGTCTTCCCAGGGCATCCATTAATACGTTCACACCGTCATACATCAGAGCAGTCTGGGCCTGGCGTAGGGCAAAAAATGAGACGTGACTTATTAATTAAATACTTCACGGCTACAATGTAGAGACTGCAATGGACTGATGTTTAATATCTATTTACGTTTTACATTTAAAAGCAAACTGATTTTGCTGAA